>PVJO010030124.1:0-15875 GCA_004026905.1 Hystrix cristata
GTACAGGTACAAAATAACCATGTTGATTATGATCATTATGTATGCAATGTACCAATACATGTTCTTGGTAAAAAATAATAAAAAAAATTAAAAAAAAAACAAAATAAAAACTACCTTCACAAACTAAAGACAAATGCACATGTATCTATGAGACAAAGGCAATTTAGGACTTCAGTGGTTGTATAGTTCAATCATACATAGAGAGAAAGCAGTTAAATGAGAAATGGGTGGTTCTAGCTACAAGTAGATATAGCTATATATGTTATTGAATTCTTTGAAATAAAATTCTATTTAAATGTAGGCATACTTTCTTTCCTTTACCATAAATAATGTTCACACTGTATACAAGTGCAGTAAAGAAAACAACAGAGAATGATATCAATGAACTCATAAACTGTTACTTTAGTTGAATCAGATACTTTCTACGATCAAAAGCTATCTCTATTCCCAGAAAAATTAATAGTGCCTCAGGATAGACTGTTACATAAACAAGCCAAAGATGGCTTCTGTGTATCTGTCCCTAGCTTGTTTATTTCTTTTCTGCAAGCCAGGACCATTAGCTCAAAAGCCTGCTGGCACCAAACATAAATTTTTACACATCCAGTTATTTTAAAAATAGCCTTCCCAATAAAATTTTTAACTGTGTAGAGCATGCTGCTTTGCATACCTGGCAAAACTTCAACCCACAGCTGTTAGCGATTGATAACAGGGCGTCACAGTTACAAGGCCCCAAGCTGCTGCTACCCTTCAGAACTCTCCGACCCAGAGACTCCATGGAAGCCCTCTCCTGTCCCTCTGTCCTCACATGGTTCCCTTACCCTCCTCTCTTGCCATTAAGCCACTGGATACTCTCGGGCTGTGAGAGAATTCCCTCCCTTGGCCATGCACTACCATTAACACTTGTCTGTCATTGCCTTTCATGGTCTTCTTTTTTAATTATTTTATCTTTTCTTTCCTTTCTTTCTTTCTTTCTTTCTTTCTTTCTTTCTTTCTTTCTTTCAGGCAGGGATTTGCTATGTAGTTCAAACTGGCCTTGAACTCACTATGTAGCCCAGGCTGACCTCAAACTCACAGCAATTCTCCTGCCTCAGCCTCCTGAGTGCTGGGATTATAGGCGTACACCACAATGCCTGGCCTCCTCCTTTTTCTTAATCAGCCCCAAACCCCTGGAGCCCCTACACATACTAATTACAATATCGACAAAAAAATTATAAATTTCTGCTGCTATGATTAAGATATAACTATAGCAAATGAATACTGTCAATATGTAAAATTCATTTATTGTAATTGGAACTCTTAAAGAGAGAAAAGTTGTACAGAATTTTATAAGATTTTAATTTGGGATAGGCAACCAAATACGTCATAAACTTGAACTGTTTCTACAACATATTCAATGGGAATGAACTATGATCTTGGTTCTCTTAATTCCTAGTTAAGAGAACTTGACAAAATATTTTAAACACTCCCCACCATGTGTGTGTGTGTGTGTGTGTGTGTGTGTGTGTGTGTGCTGGGGATTGAGTTGACCACAGGGCTTTCACATGGAGCTACATCCTCAGCTTCTTTCTAAAAAAAATTTAACTCTAAAATATTCTCTCCAGGTCATTAAGTTGCCCAGGCTGGATTTGAACTTGTGATTATCCTGCCTCAGTCTCCCAGAATGCTGGGTTTATAGCCATAAAGCTAGTTTAAAAAAGAAAAAATCTCAGAACTTCCAGTTCTGTGCTAATAGAATAGAGAAAATGCTTATGTGAAGTTATTGTGGGTTGTTGTGGATACGGTCTTAGTTACTTTTTTTGTTGCTGAGACAAAATACCCAACACCCAAAATTAAGGGAAGAAAGGATTATTTGGGTCACAGTTTGTAGATGTTTCAGTCCATAACTGACTGGCTTCAAGGCAGGTTGGCATGGCAGACAGGCAGAAGGCAGCAACACAAGCAAGGGATAGACAAGCCTCTTTCTGTCCCTTATATCTCACCCTTAGTGTGGGTAGCACTCCCACCCTTAATCCTAGCACCCTTAACCCTAGCATCACACCCCTGATCCCAGCAGATCTACACCAAACCAATCAGTAGACTAATTTACTAGTCACACACTCTAAATCCAGCCACCTCTGAAAAGCCCCACCTATGACTATATGAGGCTTTGGAGGGATATCTAGACACAAACCATAATAGATACTATTTAAAATAACAAATATAAAGCACATTGCCTATAATAGACTTTCAAAATTTGTTAGCTGCTTTAGTTACTTTTTTCTCATTGCTGAGACAACGTACCTGACATCCAAAGTTATGGGAAGAAAGGTTTATTTGGCTCACAGTTCAGTGAGGTTTCAGTTCACAATCGGCTGGATCCAAGGCAGGGTGGCATGGCAGACAGGGAGAAGGCAGCAAGGTAAGCAAAGGATGCAAGCGGGAGCAGGAAACAAGCATGTTTCTGTCCCTTATATTTTATCCAGGCTACCTGGCTTTAGGGTGGGTACGTTCCCACCCTTAATTCTAATACTCTTAATCTTAGCATCATATCCTTGATCCCAGCAGAACTATACCAAACCAATCAGTGGACTAATTTAGCAATCACATACTCTAAATCCAGCCCCACCTATGACCACATGAGGCTTTGGGGGGATGTCTAGACACAAACCATAACATTAGCTCTCCACCCTAAATACACTGGAAACACATTTTCTTTGAAAGGATTCAAGGTACTATAACATGCACGACACATATCATCGATTTTTACAAACAGGTACCGTATTTTCAGCAATAATTTACTAAAGAATAGTTTACTAACAATTTAAAAAGTAGAGATGATCCAAGTTACTTGCCTATGAGAAAACCTATTCTTATTGTTCCCTTGTATTTGCCTTAAAAGAGGCCTATACAAAAAAAAAAATCAAGCACTTTGAAGAGTTTACTTCCCGTGTTCAGCAGTGCTTTGGTTTCATTTGGAAGAGAATGCGGTTTAGTGGCTAGACAAAGCAAATGTCATGGACCCCAGCCAATTCCAACACAGTGTAGAGGAGACTAGCCACAAAGTCACCAACACTGGGACTCAAGGCAAACACCCCGACCTCCCAAGCCCCAGCTAAACCGTGACAGCAAAGTAAAACGTGCTGGAGTCAGATTCTGTGTTCCCGAGAATAGAGCATCTTTTAAAACGGCAAACTTGGAAATTAAAAAAAACAAAAACAAAAACAAAAAACCTTCCAGCAACATGCACTCTCAATGCAGTAGCAAAAACTGAGAATGCAAACGTTACTGCTTCACTTCAAAATCCAAACAACAGAATCTTGGAGACAGCAAATTCTACACATCCTTTATTTCTAGATATTTGGTTTAAACTCTCATTATGCCAAACTGAACTGTAAATTCTGGTGTCTGAAGTGTTGATTCAGAAAAATGAGTCTAGACGAGTCCTTTCAGACATGAAGGGACCCCTTCACTCCAAATTTATAGCATGTGTGGGCTAGAAATAGTCTACATTTTGCTGAGAACCTCAAATTGAACTTCAAAATATTTTTCATATTTTTTTCACTGAAACTGTCTAATCCAAGACAAAGAACTGGAGAATATTTACTATAGGAAAAAGTAAGAAGATAGAATTTTGTCAAAATATAACCTGTGTACTGGAAGAGGCCCCAGGATGATCACTTTCTATATTCATTTTTCCTGCATCCTAGACCTCAAATAACATTTGGATTAGATTTTAAATCTGTCAAGCTGTCAAAACATACATACATACACACACACACACACACACACACACACAGAGGCATGCACATTCAATATCCAAACCTCTCTGTAACACATGCCCAAGGATCTAATGCCACCTAAAGGTAACTGTGGCAAATTGCAAAAAAAAAAAAAATATAGATAGATAGATAGATAGATAGATGCAGCTATAGATATAGATGTGTGTGTGTGTGTGTGTGTGTGTGTGTTATACACATATATATTGAAATTTTTCTTTTTGGATACAGACATAAGTGATATATTTTAGATTCATATATTCCTGTATTAATTCCATGTAATAGCTATTAAAATTGGTGACATTGTTGTCAACAAGTCTGTCATAAACAAAACTAAAACACAAATAACTACTCAGGAGGGAAAAATGTATGTGTGAGTGTGGGTGTACTATTGGAGTGCAGAAAATGATATCCCCAAGACTGGTGCTTTGACATGCTGGAGGTCTTAAAAGCTACCACAGAGTCAAGGTCATGCTGAATTTCCCTGGTTTCTCCAGCCCAGGGAAGGGCTTTTGCAAATGCCCTTGCCTGCCTGACCCGATCCTCCAAAACAGCACAGTGGCCTTCCAGTCTTCTTACCGAAATCTCACTAACCAGAGAGGATTAAACTCATATCACAGAAGGAAGAATGAATATCAAACATCGCATCTAGCGCCCAAGGAAACTTTGTCCTGGCCATTGTCTGTTCTTCTGGGTCCATTCATCTACCCCATAAATAATTTACTATCTTTCAAAAATTACTTACATCCCTGCTTCCCTCTCCCTCATGAAAATAGCATTTAAATTTCAACCATTTGACCCTTCTTTGAGTCTTATACTTAATGATCCCATGCTGTAATTTTTTCCTCTGTGTACATCAATACATTTGTGCGTCTCTTCTATTTATTTAATCTATCTAATATCAGTTTGTTCCAGTGAAACTTCAGAGGTCAGAGGAGAAATTTCACTTTGCCTTTACAGTGTTTATGTTCAGCATTGTAACAAACCATATAAATATAAATAAAACTACCTAGGGAAAAGTCTTCTTAAAATTCAGTACAAAACAAGTAATCCCAGCTCTTAGTAATACCAGCTAGTTGGGAGGCTGAGGCAGAAGGATCCTAATTCAAGACCATCCTGGGAAATGTAGTGAGACTCTGTTTCAAAAAAATAAAAGGTCAGGAGGTGTAATTCAGTGGTACGGCACCCCTGGGTTCAACTGGTAGACAGTAAAATAGATTAGATAGACAGACAGACAAACAGACAGAAAAATAAATTCAACACAAAGACTAGAAACAACCCATTGTGCAATGACGGATGAATGGATAAACAAAAGGCGGTATATATATACAACGGAACGTTATTCAGTCTTAAAAGAGAAGGATATTCTGATGTACTACAACATGGATGAATCTTGACAACATTACGCTAGGTTAAATAAACCAGTCACAAAAGAACAAATACTGCACAAATCCATTTATATAAGATACATAGTATAATTAAGTTTATAGAGAAGAAAATACAGTGGTGGTTGCCAGGGACTGGGGAGAGGAGGAAAAGGGAGTTAGATAATATATAAATTCAGTTTAAGAAGATGAAAAAGTTCTGGAAATGAATGGTGGTGATGGTTGCACAACAATGTAAGTGTATTCAAATGCCGCAAAACTACACACTTAGAAATAGTTAAAATGAGCAGAGTGTGGTAACACATGCCTGTACTATGAGCACTTTGGGAGGCTGAGGCAGGACGATTGCAATTTGGAGTCCAGCAGGGC
Organism: Hystrix cristata; assembly: GCA_004026905.1. Lineage (NCBI taxonomy): Eukaryota > Metazoa > Chordata > Mammalia > Rodentia > Hystricidae > Hystrix > Hystrix cristata. The sequence continues at coordinate 5,510 of PVJO010030124.1, forward strand.
AATTTAGTGACTTAGCAAGATCTGTCTCAAAAGACAAAATAAGGGATGGAGATATGGCTCAGTGCAAAGGCCCTTGGTTCAATCCCTAGTACTGCAATCAATAAACCAATAAACAAACTATAGACAACCCATACATGTCGGTGTGTTTTTTTTTTTAATGGTTAATTTCACTCTTGTTGAATATTTGTATTTAATCACAAATTATATTTAATAACTTGTGATTTTGACCAGATGGCTTCAAAATTACACAACACTGGAATGGAAGAGTGCAGTCAACAAATCTGGCCTCTTCTTTCTGAAACAATATTTGTTTCTATTGATCGAATGAGATAACGAGCCACCAGATAATTTACATACATTCCCCCTCACTTTCCAATTTTAGTGTGCTGACATTCAGCCAACGAACTCAAGTACAGAGAGGCATGGTGGTGAACACCTATAATCCCAGGAATCAGGATTCTGAGGTAGAAGGATCACAAGTTGAAGGCCAGCTGGGGCAACTTAATGACACCATGTCTCAAAATAAAAAATAAAAAGGGCTAAGAGTATTGCTCAGCGGTAGCTCACCCCAGAGTTCAATTCCCAATACAAAGAAAAAAAAAATTCAGGTTTCTGTATACTGAAGGAAAAGACCAGTAGTAAGACACAAACTGAAATTCCTGAGTCAGGGAAACTTGAGTGTCGGTGGTCTTATTCCTAGCTGTGCCACTTGGATATCTTCCTCCACAACACGAGCTAATGATACAGTAAAAAGAAATCTGTCTCATGGACTTGTGAAAACTGAATGAGAAACATGTGTGCAAAGAGGCAAGTATGCTACCTGAAGCAGCTCACATGTTCGGTGAGCTGGTACTATTTTAATGTCTCTCAAAGCACACTTATTCCAAGATAGAAAGTCTTTGAATACAAGATGAAAAATGGAAATAAGACAGAATTCCTACACACAGGTAGAACCAATGAAACTTTGGTGGATCAGTGAACAGTTTTTCTCATCTTAAATATATTTGTGTTATATTTTATTTATCTTTTGAATAGTTAGTACATGTACATGACTTAAAATTGAAAAAGTAAGTTGGGGATTTAGCTCAGTGGTAGAGCACTTGCCTGCCAAGCGCAAGGCCCTGAGTTTGACCCCAGCATCCAAAAAACAAACAAACAAACTAAATAAAAAGGGCTGGGGATTTAGCTCAGTCATGGAGTGCCACTGGTTCAATTCCTAGTACCAGAAAAAAAAAAAAACCAAAAATTCAAAAAGTACTAACAGGTATGCAGTGAAATGCATACATTGTGAGGATTCTTCCCACTCTTGCATAACCAATCTGTTTCCACTTCTCATGAGGCAACTAATGTTAGTACTCTGTGATGAATCCACTCAAAGGTGAGCTATGTCACAAATAAACGTGAACATTATTCCTGCCCCCAATACACAAATAGTAGCATACTGTATACTTTACGCTTACTGCACGTGCCAATTTTGCTTCATGGTATATCTTATATATTGTTCCATATCTTATATATTGCTGCATAGTAGTCCACACTTATCTAACCTACCCTTTATTAATAGAAACTTAGGTTGTTTCCAAGTTTCACAAATAATGCTACAAGAAATAACCACATGTACACACCATGTATCATATATGCGTTTGCTATACATACCTTTAGGACAGATTCTGGATATGTGTATGATAAATTCCCAGAAGACCTGCTGGACTAAAGAATATGAGTAATTATAATTTTGATAATGGTTTGCAAATTTTTGCCTAATAGAAGGTTGTATCGTTTTATACATTGATAAACAATATATATGGATTTTTTAAAATGAGGACTACTACCAGACCAAAGGTTCAGGCAGCCCGGAGTCCCTGAGTCTCCCTAGACATGTGTTGAGCTGCACATCCTTATTTTTAGTGATAAGCTCCATGCAAGAGGAGATCTCAGAGAGATTTCTTTTGTCTCCATGGTAACACTTACCTACTTAGAAGCCTCAAATGATTGTTCCTAGGTTACAACAGTAAAATCTCTGGATTAAAACATTCTGCCCACTCCCTGTTTTAAATAGGAAAGTGATTGGAAAAATTCGTATAGGAAAACAGTGGTATAGACTCCCCTGCAGTGCTTGAGGATTCCTCAACGTAGGAATTTCTCAGTGTGCATTTGAGGTGTATTTTTCTGCTCTTTGAGGGTCTCTTTAATTTTGCTCTTTGACTTTGAAGAAAGAGACTCTAATTTGTTTTCCTTGCTGATAGGATAAGAAGAAGATAAGGTAGTTATGAGTCTGCCTTTAAAGTCTCCTTTTTAAGCAGACATTTGCTGTTTTCTGGTACAGTCCTTGGTGACTTAAATGCATTTGAATATATTTTTTGCTGCTAAGACTTAAGGTATCACAAACTATTTTGCAGGAAACACAAAAAAAGTGTCTACTTGTCTATATTAGTCACCAATGGTTTTTAAGAGAGCAGATTTTTTTTTAAGAGAGCAGATTTAATACTAGACATTTATAAGTTACAATATTCACCCACAAGCCAAATGCAGGAAGAGTGCAGAATGTCTATCTATGTACTGGAGACGCAAAAGATCCAATCAAGGGCTGGGAGCCCACATCCGTGTTTGCAGATGATGACTGAAGAAATCTTTACTGGAACCAGGATACAACGCTTGCAACAAAGATGAAGACCAGAGCTACCCCGAAGCAACAGCAGCCATCCTGGACGAAGCCCCAGGCTCCTTCCTCAAGAATAGTCCGAGTTGCTTTCAGGAGAGCCAGCCACAGCAGAGCTTCTCCTGGGAAAGAGCCCGCCTCTATCTTTTGCTCCCGTCCTCTTTTATGTTGCAGTGGCAACAATCCTCAGGTGGATCCTCTACGCCCAGCATCACACCAACTCAGTCCAGTTGGGCGGTCTGGCCAAGTTGACCACAATAAGTCCACTACCTTGTCCAATTTTCTTTTTCATTTCAGTAATAATCAGAAAAATGAGTCCCACTGAGTCGATGGAACATCTTGCAGGGCAGAAGTAAACGCACACAGAACCTTGGTGTTATAGTTCCAAGGGAAAATATTTCTCTGAGATGTTCTATTTTCAAAATATCAGAGCTATGTATATGCATTCCTGTCACTTGGAATCCATTTGTGAAAATCTGACCATTTGCAGAAATGATTCCATTTCCAGGGCTGAAGAGTTTATATGAAGATGGATGATCTTCTACATGTGGGCCAAAAAATAGGAAGGTATTTAAAACAGAAAAGCTTTGCCCGCTCTGTGACAAAGTCCTCTAATCCCAGTTACTCTGAAGGTTGAGGCGGGAGGAACCCAAGTTGAAGGCTGGTTTGGGCAACTCAGTGAGACTGTTTCAAAATTTTAAAAAATATACATGTAACATATAATATATCTAACATAAAGAAAGCTCAGCACCCCTCCAAGTTCAATCCCCTATACCAAAAAATAAAAGATTAAAAAAAAAACTTCTATCACTTTTCCTATAATCACCTTTTACAGTGCTGATTCAATTCAACATTAACTGAGGTCTGATTTAGTTGATCCAGCTTTATAATGCTTCTTTATTATGCTTTTCAAAGTGGAAATTTTTATTATTGCTGTTCCTTTATTGCACAAAATTCTTCTTTAAATTGTGGATTGAAAGTCAAATTTTGGATTCGAATTGTGGATAACTTGTAATTTCAGTTAAAAGAGAGGAAAATAAAAGCAAAACTAGCCTATTGTGTGACAATAACTAAAATCAGTTATTTTCCACACTTAATAAAAACTTTGACTGATGTAACAAATGTTTTGCTTTTCACCTGTTTTAACATCATAAATACAACTATTGAAACATTTTCTGACTGCAAATACTATAGTCAATACAAGTTCACCAATCTTTTCAAGGTTCTCTCCAGGCACAAATGTAGAGCTGAAATGTGAACTACAGTAAACAAGTTGCAATTACTGAATTTATATCAATAATTGTCCTCTTAAAAAAGTAATAAAAACTCAGCAAGTACGTCTTTATACATTATTGCTTAAAGTAACTTATGACAAAAGAGAATTAAGGTGGTTGATTCAACAAAGCAAAATAATCTTAAAATGTAATTTTGACTTATGTCCTGAATCTAATAATCCCATTCCCAAAGTGTGGTATTTAATGAGAAAATGCTGCTCTGTTTATCTTTTCTTAATCAATGTATAGTAAACTTCATTTGGTATAAAAATTAAAATGTCTGTTTATGTATCCAGTAACTTTTTTTTTCCCAGTAATTTAAAAAAAAAAAAAGAAAGCAATTTGGTCAAAGAATTACGACTCCTTGTTTATATCTGTTTTATGTATTTGTTGGGAAAATAAAACTAGTTTTAAATGACCACTGGTCGGGGCTGGGGACTTAGCTCAGTGGTTAGAGTGCCTGCCTTGCAAGCACAAGGCCCTGAGTTCGACCCCCAGCACCAAGAAAAAAAAAAAAAAATTGACCACTGGTCTATTTTAGGAATATGACCAGAGTTTCTCTCGGCAAAGCAGAGCTGCACCAAAGGCAAATAAAGCTGATGGAACTACAGTTCCTATCCTGCCCCATCCAATTGCATACACACTACTGACCAGGCGGATAAAGATCTCCTGCATGCATAAATTTAGTGCTTAAAAAAAATTCTAACTGGGTGTGGTGGTATGTGCCTGTAATCCCAGGTACTTGGGAGGCTGAGGCAAGAGGATAGCAAATTTGAGCCAGGGATTTAGCTCTGTGGTTGGAGTGCTTGCCTTGAGTTCAATCCCCAGCATCAAAAGGAAAAAAGAAAAAAAAAGAGGTTAGTAAATTTGAAGCCCATATAGGTAACATCATGAGACCTACCTCAAAAAACTGAAAATCCTTACAATGCCCAATGTTTAGTAATAATTATTTTGCACCCTGGGCTTTGCACAATTATTTTTTTGAAACCATTTCTTAAATCTAGGAGTAGAGATAAAAGCAAAACACCTTGAGAGGTCTTCGTTTTAAAATACTATGTATATACATTGCAAGTAGTCAGACAGCATAGTAGATGAACTTCCGGGCCAATTAAGCCTTGGCCCATATTCTGTTGAGTCAATTTAAGGTCAGTTTCTCATACTTAAAATAGAAATAATAGGGCAGGGATGCAGCTCAGCAGTAGAGTGCTTGCCTAGCATACATGAGGCCCTGGTTTCAATCTGTAGCATTGCAAAGAAAATGCGGGGTTGGGGATAAAAAACAAAATTAAAGGAAATGGCAGAAATTTGTCAAAGGCTAAAAATTTACACCAAAATAAATCAAGCATTTTAAAAACTTCACTTCTAGCCAGGCATGGTGGTATTTATCTGTATGTTCAGTACTCTGTGAGGCTGAAACAGGAGGATCACAAGTTTGAACCCAGCCTGGGCAACTTAGCCACTTGGGGAGACTCTGTCTCAAAATTTTAAAACAATAATATAAAAGGGACAGGAATGTAGTTCAGTGTGAAGGCCCTGGGTTCAATCCCTACTACCACTAAATAAATAAACAAATAAATAAATAACTTTACTTCACCCTCAAATGTACATTTATGATGCAACTGGCATCACATATCACATAGAAGATGCTTCATATTTGCTTAGTTATTGGTGCCAGATGGAATGCGGCTAAATGAACAAGAGTATATGTCAATCATTGTCCAATCTGGAGAGAAAAACACAGTAATTTGAACCAAGAAAGTTCAATACAGATCTGGGCATGTAGGTGCACATCTGTAATCCTAGCACTCAGGGGGCTGAAGGAATTCAGAAGGACCATAAATTCAAGGCCAGCCTTGGCTATATAGTGAGTTTAAGGCTGGCTTGGATTACATAGTGAGAACCTGTCTCAAAAAAAAAGAAAGGGGAGGAGGAGGAAGAAGAAAAGGAAGAGAGAGAGGAGGAAGACAGAAAGAATAAAGTAGGTTCAGTATAAATATTGTTAACTATTACAGGGGATGGCATAATGAGGGACTGGCTAGGACTGTACAAGCTAAGAACAAAAAAGGACACATTAGCAGCAGATTTCTGGTCCAGTCGGCACTCATAGAACTGGGATAAAGAAGAGGACCTTTTAAGAAAGAGCACGACCTCGGTTCACTGGTTGGCAGAGAAGTTTACTGAGGTGTCACACTGGTGAGACTCCCGGGAATGGTCCCAGGAGTGTGGAGGCCATTGTTCATGGAGAAACACCTGTCTGCTAGCAAGAGGTGCCATATGCTCATGTTTGCTGGGTACAGCCGACTACTGCAGGAGCCAGCAAGAACACACTGCACCCAGGAAGTGAAACTCCTTTTTCCTCCAGCATACCCCCACATCCTCTACAGACAAAACTTTAGGACATGCCAATAGCAAAGCAGAACGTTCGTCCAGCTTTACTTCATAAAACAGTCAGTGAAGGGCAGATTTGGCACTGAGAGATAATAAATTAGGAATTGGCATAATGTAGTCATAGAGTTTTCTTAAATACTCATCTTGAAAAAATATCATCCGCCAGCCTTATTCTGGTATACTTAAATTACAGGTTAGCCAGAGAAGGAAGAAGGTGTGTATTAGACAGGAAGTTCTTCAAACTTTACAGGTGAGAGGAGACTACTTAAAAATTGAAAAGAAGGGGTTGAAGATCTTGTCACTAGAAGAGCTTTTTTTGGTTTAAAATAAATTATCAAAAATTGGAATTTGATAGTCTCTTTCTTGGATCTGGGGGATGCCATGGAAATATATGAGGTATGAACAAAAGCTACGATGTATGTTTAAATTTTTAAAAAGATTATTACAGTAAAAGACATATTGTATTAATCCCCCTCAGAATACTCCCCCTCACTTTGAACACACTTATCCCATCGTTCTTAGCACTTCTGAAACAGTTCTGGAAGTCTTGTTTCTTTAGTTGTGTCCTCACAGGTACCTCCAAGACCTGAATCTATTTAAGACGTTTACTTTTCACAGTCATTTTGACTTTGGGAAGGAGCCAGAAAGTCACATAGTGCCAGATCTAGTTAGTAAGGTAGATAAGCGCACACCATAATTTTTTTTTTTAATATCCTTCCCTTTCAATGCAGCACTTAACTGCAGCATTCCCATACTTTTGATCATACCTTATAAAGACACTCATGAAAGAGGACTTCCGAAACTGCTTCTGACAGTGGTAAGAACAATGGGATAAGTGTGTTCAAAACCAGGAGTATTTTTTGAGGGGGTGGGAGTGTTAATGGCACCATGTCCCTTACTGTAATAAATTTAAACATTCACCATGTATTTTGTTCATGCTTTCCTATAACTGGGTGAATTCAGCTCTATAAATGCAGTGGCAACCACATCTAAACTTTTGAGTCATAGTGTGGCTGTGTCCAGGTTGGCCTGGAACTCTCTCTTAGCCCAGGCTGGCCTCCAATTTACAGTCTTCCTGCCTTAGTCTCCCAAATGCTGGGATTACAGGCATGTGCCATCATGCCCAGCTTAAATTTTAATATTACAAAAACATTTTACAGACTATAATATTTCTCCTTTTTTTCTTTTTTTTTTTTTTGCAGGAGGGTACTGGGGATCAAACCCAGGGCCTTATGCTTGCTAGGCAAGCACTTATATGGCAATCCATTTATTAGTATAGGAAGTTTTATAGATGGTGGTTAAGCAAGTTGAACAACAAGTATGACATGTTCGAGATGAATTTAAACATTTAATTAGGAAGATGATATGGGCTGAGCTTACTAAGGAGCAAAACTTACTAATTTTACCTCTTTTGGGTTTAATATTTTCATACCTTTATAAAGGAACAGATGGATGTCCCTCCATGTTCCAGATAGCAGAGAGTAATACTGTATCAGTGAGAGTCCAGTCAGGGTGAAAAAACAAAGAATTCTGTTGTTGTGGTGGTGGTGGTAGTGGTACTGGGGATTGAACCCAGGGCATTTGCACTGAGCTACATCCCCAGCCCTTTAAAATTTTTTTTTTGTTTTGAGACAATGTCTTACTGAGTTGCCCAGGCTGCACTCAAACTTTCAATCCTCCTGCCTCAGTATTTTGCATACTGGGATTACAGGCATGTATCACCATTCCCAGATAAGAACTAGGGTTTTTTTGAAACAGGGAAAATTTCATATAGAGAATTGGTTATTCAAGTGCTGTAGGACTGAAAGAAGAAAATGGAGCACTGAGGTAGCCCACAGACAACGACCATCCCTAAATGTGGGGAAATAAGAGAGAAGATACTAGGATTAGCACTCACCATGGAGAAAGGCCTCATGGACCTGGGGATCAGATCTCTAAGGAAAGCTTGCTGCCTGGCTTCCTCTGAGGAGGCGAGGAGGCTTACTCTGGGGCTACTGAAAAAAGATGGGACAACACAATCAGAAACAGTAAGAAGTTGAGAAAGAGATCACTTGTCCCCTTCTCCTTCCTGATCTCCCTCTAGTGCCTCCTAATTGTAGAATTTAACTGATTACTAATTGGCAAAGGACTCTGGGAAGTGTAACCTGCACAGTCTCAGTCCTAGCATCACAAAGAAGCTGTAAAGCGGTTTTGAGACACAATAGGTAAATAATCACCTAGGTAAACTAAGAAGCGTATGTTACCAATTTTTTCCTTCCTCTTGGTTTTGTCTTTCCGAACTAGAGCACAGGAAGAAGTCAGCATCACTAGGCATCACAGCTGGAGGAGGGACTATGACTGACTGCAACATTCTTGTGCCCAGAACCCTCCTGTTCCTTGACAAGAGAAAGCCACTGCAAGGACAGTGCAGCATAAAACCTCTGGACTCAGCTGATAATCAGCAGATAAACTGGGGCCAGGCCAGCCTGCCAGCAGGGAAGTCAGTGGGTCAGAAGCCTGGAATTTACCTTTGTGGGCTTCACAGTAGCCCTGCTTTAGTCCACTCAGCTGGCCCTCCTTGAGCAGTAGGATCTTACTTCCCAGGATATTCTTTTTCTAGGTCTCTGCCCTAAGTATCAATTTCTGTCTCATCTAACTCCATGTGCTTTCTGTTTTATACCCTTGTTTACAGTCACACAAATCAAACCTGGTCTTAGTTTTTTTGTTTGTTTTCAATACTGAAGATTTAGCTAAGGGCTTTTGTATTGAGCTATATCCCCAACGCTCCTCCTTTTTTTTTGAGACAAGGTCTTACTAAATTGCCAAGTTGCCCAGGCTGGCCTCAAACTTACGATCCTCTTCACTCAGCCTCCCAGAATGCTAGGATTACAGGCATGCACCACCACGCCCGGCTAGATGAGGTTTTGTTTTGTTTTGTTTTGTTCTAAACGGGGTCTCCCTACTGTAGTCCCTACTGGTTTTGAACTTCCTGCATAGTCAAGGCTGAACTCAAACTCTCAATCTTCCTGCCTCAGCCCCCTCAAAAGTGCTAGGATTAGAGGCATGTGCCACCACGCCTGCCCCATCAATTCAGAAGCAGGTATGAGTAGTTCGCTTATGATGTTCTCAGGAGTGGCAGCAGAAATTCCTTCTTCCTAGAACGTGTTTATTGCAAAGAACTGGAAAGAAAATATTAAAAATAGTAGAAAACACAGATCCTAATACATTTTACTCATTCTACTAGTATTATGTTTTATTTTCTTGGCACTTTAGTGTTCACTTTTACACCCAAGATTTTTTATGGAAAAAGTTTTACAAAAATGGATAATTAGGGCACTGAATATGTTATTTGTAAAATTATGGGTATTTATCTAGAAGTTAATACCAGATGAGCTGATTATATTACCAATCAGTCTAAACATTTTAACTGTTTTTGCTAATTGAGGAAAATGAAACCAACACTCTTGAATTAATTAGAAACAATAGATTTTGGCACAAGAAAATGTTACTTTATATAACTGAACTTGGTAGTAGATCTGAAGGCAAATAATAACATGTGTTCAAATTTGGCTTTTTGTTTAAAATACTTCTCCATTTTATTTATTTTTTATAATAGTCTTACAGGGGACTTGGGGATTTAGCTCAGTGGTTGGAGTGCTTGGCTAGCAAGCGCAAGGCCCTGAGTTTGATCCCCAGCACCAAAACCAAAATAGTTTTATTGGGGAATAATTTGCATTCCATAAACTCACACTTTTAAACTGCACAACTTCAGGGTTTTAGTATATTCATAGAGTTGTGCAACCATTACTATTGTCTAATTTTAGAACAGTTTCATCTCTCCTCAAAAATCCTACCAATTATGTAATAGTCACTCTTCATTCCTCCCACTTCCCAACCCTCTCTACTTTCTGTCTGTACAGATTTGCCTATTTTGGGATTTGTCATTACTATTACTATTATTATTATTATTATTTTGTGATACTGTGGATTAAACCCAGGGGTGCTCTACCACTAAAGTACATTCCCAGCCCCTTTTATTTTGAGTCAGAATCTAAGTTGCCCAGGT
>PVJO010030125.1:0-15825 GCA_004026905.1 Hystrix cristata
TCCAACTCTGTCTCTAACGACACGGTGTCGATGAGCCCTCGCCCCTCAGGTGGCCAATGCTAACAGCTAGGCTTGGACTCTTTCATTCATTATCTGGACATTAGAAAGCTATGGAGAAAATATTATTCGAGAAGATTTAATTTAAAAGTGTGTTTTGTGTATAGAGTGTGAATAGGACACCTTATTGAGGAAATAGTCTTCCGACTTGTAGCAGCTATTTCTTCCTTTAGAACAAAAGTTGCTCATATCGCTAACAAACAAAGTTCTCACATACTTTGAAATTTGTATTTGAAATTTCTTTTTTATTTTACTTCTCAATATAAATGACCACATCAAATAATGTTGATTTGGGGCCACACAAGTTCAACAATAACATGGGCATCTTCTCTGCTGAATTAGATAGTAATCATGTATTCATCTGTGTTGTGATTTATTGTTAGGTTATATGTTATTATAAAAACTTACAGTGGATTTTGTAAGAATTAACAAGTCACATGGAAGCTTTAAGTGGATAGGCTTTATAATAAATTGCATATTTTATTTGTAAATTATATGCTTTATAATGTATTTGTTTGTGTATGCACTTATAATTTCTTTAGAGCAATAATTCTTAAGTATTTGCCAGAACACCACTGGCTAAGAACATCACAAAGTCAGGATTCATTTCTTAATCTTCTTTGATAAATAATAACTAGATAATACGTAATTTCATGGTTAATACAAAGTCTGATGAATTACTATTATTTTAAACTTGTGTAAAGGCAACATTATACAAGTTTTTTTTTTCCTTTAGTTCCACCTCCCTTGATTTTGACAACTGAAGTTAGCACAGAAATTATAGTCCAGGAATGAGTATTTAAGTCAAAACAACCTCCTTAACATGAAAAATGAGTAAGCATATTAAAGAAGAGAAACATATTTCCCAAAGTAGACTTGAAAAAGACTGGCTTCGCACGGCTGTGTGTTTGTAGTAGTATGTATCTTTCCTGTGTGCTGCTTTGCCATATACTCAGATTTATAATCTGTAATTTATAGGAAATTACAAGGAATTTTCTGCTTTCATTATTGCTCAGGCCTTCAATTTAGGCCTATATTATATCTTAAGTGAGTTGTGGAGGACTTAGCAAAGATCCAAAAAATAGCCAAAAGGACCTTTTAAGATTTGGTTCCAAGATCATAAAACTAAAGAATTTATAATTGTACAGATATGAAGAAATCTTAGAGATAAGAAATCTTTTCTATGACCATGTTCCAGAAAAGAACAAACCATATCTCTTTGGGTATTTTTATTTGTGGCAGACACTAAGTCGTCTGTCTACAGTTGAAATAAAAACGTTAAAGGTGTTAATTGACTAAGGAGATTTTTCTTTTACTGAGACATCAAATGTACTCTCTCGACTCTAGGGAACTCTACGCTGAGACTCTAATAACTTAAGACTACTTTAGACAGATGATCTCAGCATCTGAAGCACTCTTAATTTTTTCATAGGAATGTATTAATAAACCAGGATATAACATGGATCATTTCTTCAAAGGAAGCAGCAAAAACCAAGAAGTGAGAGTGGGAAAAATATCAGTTTTAGAATTTTTTATCTTTCCTCTTTTGGCTTCTTATCTGAGTACCCAGTATTTCTTCACATATGAGTCTGCTGCTTTTCCAGTTTTTTCTTGTTACTGTTCCATTTCTGCAGTTGTATTTCATTGCCAAAGCTCTAGCTCCTAGAGCAGCCCCTAGGAGTACCTGTAGTGGGTACTCAAGGACCGTTTATAGAATGAATGGATGGGCCTCCACCAGCCCAGATCCTCAGCCCCTGTTCCAAGTCTGCAGGAAGGAAGGCAGGCCTATATTTTGGTATAATTTCAAGTAGAACAGAATTCTCTTGGCTTACATTCTCCTTCCTACATTTGGTTCTGTTCCTGCTGGCCCTCAGGAGTTCCATGTGGTCTCTGAAGTATTCGTAATGCTGGTCTCAAAGCCAGCTTCTTTGACTGTAATAGTAATAGTTATTGTGTAGTCTCTACATTAGGCACAGGGTGTGTGTGTGTGTGTGTGTGTGTACGTACGCACATGCACTTTACAGGTACTATGTAGTTAAACTTTTGTAGTAAAATCATTATGTAGTTTGTATCATTCCCCAGTGAGGAGGCCGAGGTACAGAAAGGTTGAACTCTTGATTGAGGTTCACATCCGGGAACCCTGTTAGGAATGCAGAGCACAGAAGCAGGAGAATGAAGCCAGGGCTGAGGCCCTCCTGGCCATTCTCTAGACCTCCCTCTCTCAGCCCTTCATCCCGCAACACTCCTCCTTTCACTTTCCTTCAGAAACCCTGCTCACTGCCTTCGCGTTAGCATTTGGAAAACTGTCTGATTTATCCCATGAGGACTTTCGTGAATAACACTGATGATGGATGTTGGCTTCCTAAACATTATGAAGCTTTTTGTTTCATGGCTGCGGTCTTATGATGCTTTATTGTTTAGTAGTACTATACATTTTAAACATTTACATGCATAAAATACATTTACAAATATTTGTGTTTATAAATATTCCTCATTAAAGATGCTTTTCAAACAAGTCGAGTATTAGAAAACAAAAAATGGATTATATACACATATCCACACTTACTTTCTCTTTTATAGGAAGTAAGTTATCCGGAGGCCATTGCATGCTATGTTTTAAGATTAACAAGGATGTTTTCTATTACATGGATTTTCGGTGTAGTATTTAATATAGTAAAAATGTAAGTGAGTAAAATATAACAGTCTCCCTGGAGTTGGGAATATTTAGCTCAGTGGTAGAGCGCTAGTCTTGCAAGCGCAAGGCCCCAAGTTCAATCCTCAGCAACCCCCCCGAAAAAGTCTCCCTAAAGCAAATGGTAAATCTATCCTTTATAGAGACAGTACTGCTATATACTAATCATTGAAATAGTTCTCTTTTAATGATAATTGATTAGAGTCAATCTGTATTTACCCTGGAAAAGAATAGTCTTTGTGCTATATTAACAATTCAGTACATAATAATTGAATGTCTACTCTGTGGAATCCACTATACTAATCGCCACAAGCCATTAAAAAAGCAATGATGATATAATCTTTGCTTTTAAGAAGCTTAAATTCTAACAAGAGAAAAGTCCAGAAAAATAAATACCACTACATGCTTAGACATTCTAAGTATGGGTCAGAGGAAGCAACAGGCCACTGCAATTGTGAGGGCTAAAGGTTATCATATGCTTAGGAAGGGAAAGAAAAGCTTCCTGAAGATAGTATGGGGCAAGATGACCTTATAGGATCAGCAGTATGTCAATAGATGGAAATGGGGGAGACACAGGGAATGAAGGGCACTTCAGGCCCTGAAAACACACCTACCCTCACCCCTGCCTCTTCTGGTTCCTTGCTGTGGAATACAAATAAAAACATAAAATGGAACAAAACAGAACAAATGAACCTGTGCTTAGTCCTCACCAGAAGCGAGAGCTCATGAGTTCTGAATAAGAAGGGAAGGTGAGTGAAGAGGGAGAGTGCCAATGCTCGGAAGGAGGTTGCAGCCCTGGGGTGCCCGTGCAAGCATTGTCAGCCCATATCTAGAATATACAAAGAACTCAAAAAAATCAGACCCCCCACTTTTAAGACCCGATCCAAAAATGGGTAGTGGAAATGAATAGACAATTCACAGATGAAGAAGTACAAATGGCAAATAAATACAGGAAAAAAATGTTCAACATCACTGGTTATTCGAGAGGTGCAAATTAGAACAACACTAAGATTCCATCTCACTCCAGAAAGAATAGCTATTACCAAGAAATCAGTCAATAACAAATCCTGGTGGGGCTGTGGGAAAAAAGGAACCCTCCTCCACTGTTGGTAGGAATATAGACTGGTCCAACACTGTGGAAATCAGTGTGGAGATTCCTCAGAAAACTACAACTAGAGGTTCCATTTGACCTGGCCATTCCTCTTCTTGGTATCTTCCCAGAAGAATTGAAAACATTGTACCACAGTGATATATGCACAACCATGTTCATAGCAACAGAATTTGTAATAGCTAAGTCTTGGAAATAATACAAATGCCCAACAACTAATGAATGGTTAAAGAAGATGCAGGGGTTTTTAATACAATGGAGTACTACTCTGCCATAAAAAGGATAAACTTGAGATATTTATAGGTAAATGGATGCACCTCGAGAACATACTCTTACGTGAAATAAATCAGACACTCATGAGTACATATTGAATTGTTTCTCTGAAATGAAAAACCGTGAATGTAAATAAGGACAAAAAGGTATAATAGATATTGTGAAAAAGAAAGATAATATTCAAATGAGAAGGGAACTAGAGAGGGAGGAGGGGGAAAAGAAGGGAAAAAGAAAAGGAAGGAGGGGGAAAAAATGGGAGAATGTAAATAAAGCTATTATAAATAAGGAAGGGAGGGGGAGTGGAAGGAGGGCTGGGGAAAACCCGAGATATGTCACTTACAGGTACAAATCAAATATGATGAATGTGACCGTTGTGTGTATCTACAATCTACCAATACGTGTTCTTGGTAAATTAAAAAAAAAGAAGAAGAAGCCAGTCAGCCCCTAGCACTGAGCGGGGGATCCCAACATAGTATGCAGCGCTGCCCTGATGCAACTCTGGGAAGTCTTGACTGGGGGTTCGCGTTTGCTCCCCCGGAGACGAGTGGACTGCCCCAGAAAATGAGGACATTCTCTTCTCACTCCACTAGTTAAGGCCTGTGTGTATGTGTGGGGGTAACTGAAGTTAAATGTTTCACAGAATGATTAGATGACTTTACAGAATTCTTTCATAAAGTAAAATAAAAAAGAGATCATAGAGGACAAAATGATGACATGAATGTACCAACCCAGAAGACCCCATCTTTTAGGTGATTCAAAGGGGAAAGAAAAAATGGAAAGACAGTTCTCATACCTAAAGAATACAAGCCTCTAGATGAAAAGAACTCCTTGAGTGACCAGCAAAGTGAATGAGAAAAGGCATCCACAGCATTGTGGAATTTCAGAACACTATACACAATGGAGTATTACTCCCCCCTAAAGAAGAATGAAATCTGCCATTGGCAGCAAAGTGAATGGAACAGGAGGACATTATGTTCAGTAAAATAAACCAGACACAGAAAGACCAGTACTCCATCTTCTCGGTCATGTATGGAAGCTTTAAAAGTCCAAAGAGGGTAGAATAGGAATTAATAGTATTTGGGAAGATGTAGGCATGAGAACAGAGGATGAAGGGAAGTTGGATTTCGTCAGTGCTTGCTGTATGCATGTGTGGAAATATCACACTTAAACTCATTAATATGTGTAACCAATGCATGTTACTCAAAAATAAAATGTAAAAATAATAAAACCAAAAATTATAGTAGTCAGAAAATGAAAAATAATGTGAAGAAACACCTGGGTTATGTACAAGTAACCAGCAACTTATAAATGGTCAAAAACATTGGGTCAAATCTCAGAAGTTTCTGATTGAAAATAATCTTTCACCTTCACGGCATTTTCAAAGAAAAAAACATGTATATAACATGGCGACATACGTATATGGCATATATTTGTCAAGAGTCAGTGACTAGGTGAAGGATAGATGAGGTTTCATTATCCTGTTATTGAAAATTTTCTGTACCGGTTGAAATTTTTCACCTTAAAAAAAAAAAAAAAGAGTGGGTAGGAGAGGGAATGTAGAGCTAAAAATGAGGAACAGAGAAAAAATCAAAATATTTCTTTTCAAAGTCCCCCTTAGTAGAAGCTACTGAAAGAAATGTTTCAGCAACCTGAGACCCAGGTGAAGACAGAGTGTGGCGAAAGGGAGCAGTAGTGAAATAAAGATGACTAATTCTAACTAAGTGGAAAACCAGGAAAGTAATAAAATTAATGACCAATTATTAACTTCAGGAGAAGTTAAAATGTAAATGCAAAGGAAAAGATTGTATTATGTAATAATTTTGATCATTAATCAATAATAATTATGTGTTATTAATAATAATGACATTGACTATTTAACAAAAATACGATGAAACTATATCAGGAGAGGTATGAGGAAGAATCTGTAGTAGAATTAAATCTTAAACTGAATGGAAAATGACTGAAACAATAGAAAATGACTGAAATTCATAAGTCAAGCAACACAACTATATTACTTAAAAATACTAAATTAATAAAAGACCAAAGAACTGCTGTCAGGAAGAACATAAGTAGTTACTATGTTTTGGACATAAACCCTTTTAAATGATTAGTGTGTAAATCTTTTATAAATCATAAAATTTTTGAAGAGTCTTTCATAAGCTCTAGTCTAAACGTGATATTAGAATGTTTAAGTTTTTAAAAATTAGAGTATTTGAAGGTCAAATGGTGAAACAATTCCATATTCCAGAGCAAAAGTATGACAAAGTAGAAATCATGAATTTAAAAATGAAAACGATAGAAGTCAGATTCAGAAAATGTCATATGTACATAATAGCATTGTGTAAAGGGCAAACCAGGCAGCACAAAAG
Organism: Hystrix cristata; assembly: GCA_004026905.1. Classification (NCBI taxonomy): domain Eukaryota; kingdom Metazoa; phylum Chordata; class Mammalia; order Rodentia; family Hystricidae; genus Hystrix; species Hystrix cristata. Next base: position 6,500 of record PVJO010030125.1, read on the forward strand.
AAATACATGAAATTTTAAAATATTAGAAACTTTCTTAAATTGATAAAAATTATTTTTTAGATTAGATGGGTTCAAAAATTTTAGCCAAGATAAATAGGGAAATTTTTACATCTCAGCATTTTCTGTTTAAATTTCTGGCATAAGACAAAAACAGATTTATAAACCTCCAGACTGAAATGAGAGAATAAAGTGCTGGGAATGGAAAGCACTTTGAGAAAGGACCATATCCACAAAATTCCAGAAGAAAAGCTTCTCCCAGAACTGAGAAGCGATGGGGTGGATAGCTGGGTGTCAAGGTCAGTGACCACAGAGGAAGGTAAAACCAAAACACATACACAGTGATTGCTACCTGGAGGGTGTGATTGCTCCTGCGCTGAAGCGTCCTTCAGTGACCAATCCGCGTGCCTTTTCTTAGCATAACTGTCAGGTAATCAGGCTTAGCACCTAACATTCTTTTATTAAAAAGATTTAAAACCCATAACGTGTACAACAAATCAAAGAGTCTTTGTGTCACTCCCTCCTGTCCTTTCCTTTTATTTAGTTATGTATCTGTTTTATCAATAATGGCTCCAGCCTTTTTGTAGTTACAGTTGGACCCAATTTAAGGATGCTATAGTTTATATTTTGTGCCTTGACGATAATTATTATTAGGAGGGGAAAAAAAAACCCTCCCAGTGGGGCTGTAATAAATACGTCAGCACCACCATTATGCTATCACATAAGTTGTTCTATTTTGAATTTCTTAACTGGTTTTCACTGATATTAGTAATGATTCTAAATAAATCTTAGAGCAGGTATTGCTACCTGTTTGATATGCTGTTTAATAAACATTAGAACTTGGCCTGTGTAATATTATTCATTGTTACGTGGAATTATTAATCTAGTAAGATGTGATATGTGCTCACTAACCAAACATAAAAACTAAACCGAGGTCACACTGTACAAAACCTTATGAACCAAAGTAGATCAAAGTTAATAATACTGACTGGTAATAGGAGTTTCTGCTGTTTTGCGTCTCAGGGATATGACGATGGCTATGGCGGCGAGTATGACGAACAGACCTACGAGGCTTACGATAACAGCTACGCGACACAAACACAAAGGTAAGGCCCTGCGATCTACAGCAGCCTCTCGGGGCATCCCCAGTCTCGCTGTGTTATTTTCTGAATGTGAATGAGTTATCTTGTGCAAGAGTTTCAAGCAGTTACTTTTTCTCTGTCATCTTCTTAGATTACTAAGCTGCTTACTAGACTTTGAGAAGTAAAATATAATCATCTTGCAAGTGCAAACAATAAAATGATACAAACGTGTCATTTGGAGCCTGGTTGATCATAGAATCAACTCCTTAAACAAGCTTGTTTTTAACTAAATACTGTTGGTTTTAGAGATTATTTTAATAAACTTGTAATTAAGATAGTAATAAAAACAAGGAACTTGTTCAATGTGACTTTTAAAGTGTAATTTTCATTTGTAAAACAAAAGATAAGCAAATGTTATTGGTACTCTGAAAAGGGGCAAATTCTTTTTTTTCAAATGGTGGCAAAATTTATTTGAGGTAAGAAAAATTAAAAGTGAAGGGTAAGGGAGAAAATGGGCTCTGCAGAGTGAGCTTGGCCTGAGGAAAAGACAGGAAAAAAATAAAAATGAAAGTACACCCTGGGGGGCACGCTGTGGGCTGCCAGGAAGAAAGGCCTGAAGGCCAGGGGCAAATTCTTAAAACATCTTGCAAAGTGAGAAATTCCTTTCATCATAGATCTCTAATGATTGTTGAATATATTTCTTTAGACTGACCCTAAATATGTGATATTGAGGGATTTTTACTTCTTTAAAGTCACATTTATTGAGATGCTATTTAACTACAATAAAATTTATGCATTTAAGCTGAGATTGTATGCATTTGAAAACTGCAAACTCCAGTGTAACTACTGCAGACATTAAGATATATACCATTTTCTTGTTTTTTAGATGGATTTTATATATTTATTTATTTTTGTTATTTTATTTTAATGGTACATTTTAAATGTACATAGTGATAACATTCATCATAGGGGATTTGTACCTGTACGTGATATAACTTGCTTCTTTTCTTCCCATTCCTCCCCTCGCTGCACCCCTCCTCGCTCCTTATTTACAAAAGCTTTGTTTCCATTTTTTCCTTCCATTTCTTATTTCTCTTGTCCCTCTGTTCTTTTCAATGTATACCATTTTTATCACCCCAAAAGGTTCTTCATGGTCCTTTGTAACCACCGTTTCCCCAGTGCCAGGCCCTGGAAATTACAATCTGTTTCTTGTCCCTATAACTTTGCCCTTTCTAGAATGTCTTGCAAGTAGAAGAAATCCAGTAGCCTTTCAATTCTGACTTTTTACCATCATGCATTTGATGTTTATTCATGTTGTAGCAATACGCTGCTCCTTTTCATTCCTGTGCAATGTTTCATTGTGTAGATGTATCGCAGCCTCATTTCCTCATTCACCAACTGAAGGACACAGAGGTTCTTCCTGTGTTACGGCAGTTATGAATAAGATTAGTATAAAACAAATCCAATTTTATAAATTCAATCACCTAAATCTTTTTCTTCAAAAAAGTTAAAAATGGCATAGAAAATAGAGGCAACCCATGAAATAATCAAGTGACTCTCTCCTTTGTGTGATAGACAGAAGTCAGTAGAATTAATTGTTCAAAATCACTATGGCATTAATCAATTGTACAGGCACCCGAGGAAACCTGCATAATAAATCTGCTTCAAGGGTTATTTAGTAATATTTGGGGGAGAGCAGGTGGCAAAGAAAGAAACAAGGATAAGGTCATTCTGACTGGAAAGAAAGCTATGTGTGTGCAGACTTGGGATTTTCCCTGGCCTGAAGAACAGCACAGGGAAAGAGGTGGAGGGGATTCTACTGAGAGAAGATACTGTGAGCAATTAAGGAAAAGATGAGTTTGAGCAGATGCCTTTAAAGCTAAATGTGGCTTAGCATAACACTGTGAAAATGATCCTCTTCACCAAGAACAACTGGTTAATTTGTAGGAGGTTAACTAGAAAAGCACATGAGCCTGGGCTTCCGCTATGAGTAATATCTGAATTGTCCCAATTTCCTATTGGATCACAGCAATTATTTAGGATATGGGAAACTGTCCTATCACACCATAGACACTAAACCGAACATTTTGTGCAAATTGGCTACACATTTAGAACATCTGTAATATTTTCAAATTGGTAGTAAATCATTGCACACTGGTGCATAAAAGTAGTGATACTATAGTTCTGTAACTTCTTTAGAAGCTGTGTGGTTGAAAATATAATAACATACTGTAGACATGACTAGAATACACTCAGGTAATTTCTTGGTCTACCTCAGCAGAGCTACATTTAGATTAAAAGGGTTTTGGAAGAATTTTCTAAAAATGAGGGGCTTTTATGTGTCTTTCTTTTTTTTTCTTTAATGTGTCTTTCTTATGGTGAGATTTAAATAGGTTTAACTGACTTTAAGGGACAGCATGAAGCAAAATATAGGATTTGGATAACTAAGTGAATATTTGAAAAGTGATTGCTAGAATTATTGAGCAGACAAGTGTATAAAAATTAATGGCAACAAAGAATAAGTTTGGGAAGAAAACGGCTTCCCTTTTTAATTAAGTTTATGTTTATTATGTTTATGCACAACATTTTCTAGCCCTTTTGCTGCTTTCTGTTTCCCTTTTCCTATCTACTTAATTTTCTGTGGCTAAATTTTTTTCCCATTCTTCCAACACACAGTCAAAGTGTTCCAAAAAGTTTTTCCTAATCTCTTTACTTAAGAATAACCTTCTTCAGTGCTGAATTCCAGTACTTGCCTTACACCGAGATTACTTTTCCTGAATTCTTGTCTTTTGTGCCTTCATGTGCCTAAAATATCAGCCATTGGGTCATTCATTGAGTATACGCTGAGTAAATGACTATGTAAACTATCAAGCCCAATGTGTTCTGCACTGTGGGAACACAGAATAAGATCCTCATTGCTCAAAGAGAATATAGAATTCAGAATTACTGTACCTGCATCATAATTACTGACATAAGATCTATGTGTTTCTCAGATAATTTCTTGTTAAATCAGAAGTGCTGAGTAAATCCAGGTCATGAAATTATTAGCAAAGATACTAATGTCTTAAATTCTAATAATTATAAAATTATTTTGGTCAAAATCATACCCTCTTTATTAATAGTGTCTTGAACACTAGAAATCCTCAATAAATGCTTGTTCAGTAAACTGATGAAAATAAATGTATTAATGAATGAGCTATTATTGCAGAAAACTCTATAAGGAAGAGTTTTTTAATGCAGTATGGTTTGTAATAAAAATGGATAAACAGCAAAGCATTTAGTAGGTAGTTTATTAAATACCTAACTGTAGGTTATTTTTATTGGTCTAACTATATCTGAGGAGGTAACATCAACAATTCAGTTAAGAGCTGTGCCTGGTGGCTTATGCCTATAGTCCCGGCACTCTGAGAGGCTAAGGCAGGATCATAAGTTCAAGACCAGCCTGAGCAACTGAGCAATTTAGCGAGACTGTCTAAAACAGGAATGAATGAATGGCCAGGAATGTAGCCCAGTTTGAGGCCTTGTGTTTGATTCTCAGTGCTGTGGAGAAGAAGAAAGGAAGGAAGAAAGGAATGAAAAAGAAAATCATTTCAATAAGCCTTTTTTCTTTTGCCCTGTCTCTATTTTTAAAGATATGTGTCTCTATTTCTGGGGCTGGCCTCAAACTTATAATCCTCCGGCCTCAGCCTCCCAAACAATGGGACTACAGCCATGTACCACCATGCCTTGCTAAATAAGCATTTATTAAGTGATTGTATGTGCCAGGTAGTATGGAAGCATACAGGGAAAATACTTATTTTGTAATTTTTAATATATTTTAATATTTTTCTAATAATTTGAGAAGTCATTAGCAAACATGCAATAAATGTTTTACATTTACCTATAAATATTTATTTACTTGTATTTAGATAAAGTCAAACAATTAGAGAGTAATCAACCATTAGAAATTAGAAGAGACAAAGTTCATTCTCTATTAGTTATCAGTCTTTTTTTTTTTCAAGTGGTGGTTCTTTAGTTGGACTTTGAAGTATAGGATTTGAATTCATGGAGGGAAAATATTCCTAGAGAATTAAAATGAAGAGAAATATATAAGCATTAATTTCTCCAGAACTTATAAACCACTTGAACATTATTTTGGCAAAGAATATAAATATTATTTGATTCGTTGCAGTCTACGTCAGAAAAAGGCTGGTTTAAACTCTTGCAGATGAAATAGAGCATGTATGATTTAGCAGAAGTGGGATGAAGGTGACTCTTCTGTGCTGTCTTTAACTGAGTAGTTCCGGGCTTGCACACAGGATTTATGGAAAGCAAAGAGTACAGCGGAACTGGTGGGCACCCAAGTGGAGTAATTTTGTCCTCCTCAACGGAGACTTCGGAGGAAGTTCACCAGGTGACAGCCTACTGGAGTTCACCTGGAGTTCAGGAGCTTTCACTTTAATTAATCCCAGTTGTTTTGTAAGACATCATCAGTTCTGGGGAATTTCAAATGGATCAGAAAAGGTACCTTACTGAAGATTACTCAGGAGGCAGCCGAACTGAATGACATAGGAATGACTGGTAACGGGGATAATATGAGCAATCTCCAGCCATTCTTTGTTCTTGTTCTGTGTCTGTCAGAAGAAAAAAATAAAGAAACAGATTGATGAGTTTATTATGCCACCCTCAAACTGTGGAACTCTTCGTGCTGTTTCCAGGGCATTCACTTCCTTGAAGTCTTTGACTTATGACAAGTTCCATCTTCTGAGTAACACCTTTAATTGGACCGAGTTCTGTCATGTTCTCATACCCCATTTTGTATGCCTCAAAAATATTAACATTTTCAGAGAACAACCTTCTGAAATCATATAATTTCACAAGATTTTGAGACAGTTGCCTGATGCCTAAATGTTAAGCGAGAATTGGTAGCAGATCATAGATTAAGGAAAATCTATGATGGAAAAAGTTAACTTTTAATGATTTAGATTCATTTATCAATATGACAAATGAAAGTCAAAAGACCAGTTCTGGATCTATGATTCTATTAGTAATTTAATTTGGATATGAAATATTAAGAACTTACAATTTTCCAGAATAAATTGTTAAACTGGAGATTGCTGCAACAGACAAAACATCAAAATAAAAACCTTTATTTTTCTTGAAGCATGAATCAAATGAGAACCTCACCCACCTAGGAGAACAATGCCTTCTTTGTATATTAATGAAGCATTGTTTTAGGAAATCAAAAATATATCTCCCTCTGAAATATATGGTAATAGTTTTCTAAAATGTAGACCCTTTTTGAATATCTGTAACTGTCAGGGCTAATGCTGTAGGAAGGGAAAATGGAACTCAAATTAGGATGATTTGAGGAAAGTTTAATAAGAGAATTATATTCAGTCGCAGAAGACCGTAAGAGACAATTCCAGTCCCTGGGCCTAGTATTCCTGGAGTGAGGCACTCTGCTGCCAAAAACAGAAATCAAAGAGAGACAGAAAAAGCTGCAGGAGAGGCCACCTGGTCTGAGCTGAGACCTTCAATTCTGAAGGTAGCTTTGGCTGCCCATAGGGAGTTAACACCTCAACCTCACTCTCCTCCCTTCTTTCAGTCTCCTACCTTTGTTTCTCTGACTAAACCACTAGGAAGCACAGGATGTGAGATGTTAAGAAACCCAAGAAATAGAGCAGCCCTTGATCACCCCTAGAGTAGAGAGCAGGCTGGAGGGTACGATGGAAGTAGGAAGGGAGATGGAAGAAATCTGGCACAGTCAAAATTTTATTATACTTCAACAACTAGTAATTGGATACATTCATGCCAGTTCTTTGAATATATAAATTGTGGTGTGAAATTGCTATGGAAAGAGTAATGCTTTTGATGAACTTTCATTTTATACAGGGGAAAGCATTTCTTATGGCTTAGAGCTAAAATGCTACCCCACAAGTCTCATGTACTCAGAACTAAGCCCTCATTGGAAGATGTGGGTCAGTGGGACCTTGACTTGGAAAAGAGTGTTCTCGTCCCTGGCTCCCCTTCTGCTTCCTGCCTTTCACAAGGTGAGCAGCTTTCCTCTGCCAGCACCTTCCACTATGCTGTTCCTGACTTGGAACTAACCAGTGATGAACTGAACCCTTGAAACCGTGAGCCAAAATAAATGTTTCAAATTGTTTATATTGGGTATTGTGTCCCAGTGACGAGAAAATTGACTAAGAAAACATCTGTTTACTAAAAAGTCAGAGAAAATATACAGTGAACACACAAATACACATTAAATGGACAAATGGATTGTCAGACTCCCTAGCACAAATTCTTAGCTCCTCAATGGTCAAAGCCCAAAGAATGGGAATCACTGATTTTATTTTCAGAGGCTACTTGGAACAAATGGCTTCATAACAGTTAACAATGGTTTTATGCTAGCATAACACTAAGGGTCTGGGGCACTTACTTGCATCAACACCTGAGGCAAGTAGTGCTGCTTTTTAATTCAAGTTAATTCACATGGAAAATGTTGGAGTCAAACCCATGTCTAACTTCACAGCCTTTCACAAACATACTGCCTGACAATCTGGATCATTTCATTAGTTCAACAGACTTCGGTTACATACCTGAACAAGCCAGAGCATTAAAATAGTAAGAATGTAGAATTCTTCATGGTTTTCAAAAAGTTCTGATTAAATGACACTTTGAAGCAAGAAAAAACATTAAACTGTTTAACCATTTTTGAAGCTGTAAGTTTAATATGAGGCCTTATATTTGTTTCTCAGTCTACAGAAATCCTTCTGAAAAAAATTTAAGTATGAAAAACTGCAGTCACCCAGTAATTTAATAAAAGTTACTATATTGAGTATATAACAGCTTGTCTTGTTCATTTAAGTGGCACTCGTCACTGTAAAGTGACTCACCCTTGTCTTGTAATTCAATTGTTTTTATGTCTCAGTACTGTAGTCAACGATGAGATTGAATTTACAGAAGGTTATTGGATTTGAGATATTTTCTTACAGCTATTATGCAACTTAGTTGTGTTTTCATGTCATCTATAGATTTCTGCATACATAAATAGTAGATATCATATTCTTTGAATTTAACTTCAACAGAATGAGAACTCACACAGGCAATTTTTTTCTTTGGTCCTTATTTAACGTTTATTTTAGGCCCTTTAGGATAACCAACTGTCAGTTTTAAAAAGGAACTACTGTATTTCTTCAAATTATTAATTATATATTCAGTGTCACTGTCGATTTCTTTTTCATTAATTGAAAGCTATTGCAATGATAACTAAACTATTTGCCAAGTAAAATACTTTTCGTGCAACTCTGACAAGAGGAGTTAGGAAAACATTTTCCCTAGTCATATGAATGTGTTACTTTCCCAAGAGAAGCTAAGGGCCCCACTTAGTAACCAAAACCTGCTGAACCATTTCCTGAGGTCAAGACATGTCAGTGTGCCAGCCGTGTCTCCTCGCCAGAACTGTCCACAACTGGAGACCCCGCACCCTGTCTAAAGGAATGACTTTGTTTAACTTCAGCACACTGTGGCCAGGTAGTTTATGTAAGGAAAAGTCCCACCCAGTAGTAGCTCCTCTTTTTTCCTCTCCAGGAGAAGCTGGAAGTCTAGACCGAAATTTCTGATCACAATACATGCATAAGAAACCATCCCCAAACCTCAGGGTACTGAACAACCATTTTATTATGCTCACAGATTTTTCCGCATCAGGAGTTTCACAAGGCACATATGATAACTTGCCTCTGTTACACTATGTCTGGGGCCTCATCTACGAAGGCTTGAACCCCTGGGTGACCCAAGACAGAGAGCTGGAATCATCTGGGCGTCTTCTCTGATCTTCTGTGTAGTAGCAGGTGATGCTGTCAGCAGCACCTCAGCTGAGACTGCTGAAAGGTATGCTCATAGGACGTCCTCTTCGCGTCACTGAGACTTCCTTTCCATGTGACAGCTCAGGGTGCAGATGTGAGTATCCCAAACACCAGTGTAGAAGCTGCCTGGCCTTTATGATCTAGCTTCATTGTGTTGGGTAAGAAGTAAGTCACAGGGCCAGTCAGATCTCAGAGAAGAGGCAGTAGATATCACTGGCGAATGAATGACTGACATGGTTAAGAGATGGAAATTATTGTTATGGGCCTTTCCTACCCTTGGGACAAAATAACCCAGCACCTGCAACTCATGGTTTCAGATGGTTCAGTCCAAGGTAGGCCAACTCCAAGGCCGAAGCAGCATGGAGAAGGGCATGGTGGAGGAAAGATGCTCAACCTGTGG
>PVJO010030126.1:0-15857 GCA_004026905.1 Hystrix cristata
ATAGCGACACAATTTGTAATAGCTAAGTCTTGGACCTCATTTAACCTTAATTATCTTGGAAAGCCTCTATCTCCAGATAGTCACTTTGAGGGTAAAGCTTCAGGATTTTGGGAAAAACAATTCAGTTTATAGAGATCCTTATATGTACTAAATAAGATCTTCACTTTTTTGTTGATGTTGTTGGTTTTTTGTTTTGTTTTGTTTTATTTTGTTTGCTTTTTGGTGCAGGGGATCGAACTCAGGGTCTTGAGCTTACTAGGCAAGCACTATAACCACTGAGCTAAATCCCCAGCCCCAAGATCTTGACTTTTGAAATCCTGGAATAGTCTTTAAAATAGATCCCTAAGGCTGGGGATTTAGCCCAGTGCTTAGAGTGTTTGCCTCACAAGCACAAGGCCCTGAGTTTGATCCCCAGCACCAAAAAAAAAAAAAAAAAAAATCCCTAAACCTAAAGATTTTGCTGTCTCTCTCCTGAGGAACACAGCATGCTGCATAAATGTCCCTGGTCAACAATATTACAATTGCTTCCCCAAAACTTGTGAGCTCTCAGCAGAAAACTCTCTTCTTATTCAGATTTGTGCCACAGTATCTGGTACAGAAGTGTCTGTCACATAGAGTAGTGTTTTTAAGTGCACGAATGGACAAATGAGGAAACCCTTTCTCTAATCCCTTTTCTAAATCTAAATTTTCTCATCTATTTCCCCCAAATGTGCCCTACTGAGATGCTCTTTGGAAAAAGGACTTTGTGATGAAGGCAAATGGAAAATATTTCAGCCCAGAACTGGCTGTTGGAATCCAATGTACATTTCTAGAACTATGCATCCGAGAAGTCCAACAATAAGAAAATCGGTTTAATTTTGTGAAACCAGCAATTCCCAAGTCCCTTTCACCATGGAAAGCTTTCTTTTCTCATGGAGCTAGTGTCCCTCAGTGTCCGAGATGGAAAACACTGAACTAGAAGGTCGTTGAGTCTTTTCCCTACTCTGATGCTTTATGATCTTGTCAAAGAACGGCTCCAGCTGGACTTTGAAAGCTAGATGATGGAAATGGAGACATATTTTACTATCCTAATATAATGTGACCTTTAGAAAGCTTACGAAAATAGAAATGTAATCCAGATAAGAAAGTAAAAATGAGTAGAACTAGAGGTTTTAATGCTTTCTTATGCCCCCACAGTGGGCCTTGAGAAAGGCCGGGGATTTCCCCAGTGTGCCTGCCCCTCACTTCGGGGACTTCTGTGTTCAACCAGAACACAGGTGACACTGAGGCTCCCAACAGAGAAGATGAGCTTCCTTTCCACTTCTGAGGTAGGCAACAAGCCTATGTCCAAGAATCTGCAACATTTTATCAGAGTGCCAGAGAATATGTGTCTTATTTTGAACTGGATCTGAGTTCAAATCCTGACTTTTATCAACATGCTGTTAGGTGATGTTGCCACATATTGTCAGGTATCTTTTATTTATCAGTTACTTACTGGGAAGTACCAGGAATTTTGTTAAATCTTTCTATACGTGTTGCCTATTTCTGCTATGTACATCATACAATGTAGCTATTATTTTCCCAGTTAATAAAACATAAAACCGAGACAGTAAAATGATATGCAATTTGCCTAAAGTCTTACCCAAGTCTGCCAGTTTTAAATTTCTGAACCTTAACCACCATTATATTGCCACCCACACTCATTGTATTAATCAAGGTTTTTTAGAGAAACAGAAGCAACGGGATCCATACGGATATACACAAAAGGACTTCTGAGGAATTGGCTCACACAGTGATGGAGGCTGAGAAGTCTCACGTACAAGCAGGAAGGCCAGGAAAGCCAGCCGTGTGGTTCTGGTCTGAGCACAGAGGCTTGAGAACCAGGAAAGCCAAGGTCTAAGGGCAAGAAAAGAAGGATGTTCCAACTCGCAGAGAGAGAAAATTCACCTACCCTCCATCTTCGTTTTATTCTGCTTCTCAACAAATAGCTAATACCACCCACACTGGTGAGGGCCAACTTCTTTGCTGGGCCTGTTGATTCCAGTGCACATACCTTCCAGAAATATCCTCACAGACACACTCAGAAATAATGTTTTATCAGCTGTCTGCACATCTCTCAGCCCAGTCAAGTTATACATGAAATTAATCACTACATTTGCCCTCTCTGAGCCTCTGTTGTTTTAACTCTGAAATGGGAAGAAATAATACATGTTAGACCACACCACACCTGGGCCCAATAATAACAATTATTATTCAATCTCCCAGGTGAGTTACCCAAAAGATGCTGAAGGTGAGTCGTCAGGACAAGAGCATATGGAAAGTTAATTATATCGGGTGATGTCACGCAAAAGAAGGTGCTAGAGAAGAGGGTTGCAAGAAGCCCTAACAAGGGCAAAAATGTACCCACAGGCCCTGCGCTGTCCCTGAGACTTTAGGGCAGGCGTCTCAGGACTCCTGGGCAGACCCACCTGAACGGGAGGCAAGAGCCTGGGGCCGTCCCGGCTTGGCAGCTCTTGGCTTTGAGATCATCAGCCGCTCCTACTCTGACTCCACAGTCATCACTCAAGTTTCTAAAAGCATTTCAATTCCCCGTGGAGGATAGAGTTCACCGACCATTAACGCTGTATTACAGGGGGACTAAATTAATAAACAGACATTTCTAAAATCCAAAATGTGGAAGAAAGATAACAAGCTAAGAGAAGTAGATTCCACGCTTCCCTTAGTAGCTGGATGACTTTAAGGCATCACTTATTCCCAGCTCTCTCCACCACAGACTTCACTTCCCAAAGTTTCTAACCCCTTTGCCCTCTTCTGAGTTCTAGGACTGAGGCACTTAAGTCCTCTGTGCACCCACCTTCTCTCTCCTGAAACAGTCAACATTGGCTCCCGGGCAGTCAGAGCAAATGAGGGTCTATTGTAAGGCTTGAAGATATCAGATAGAAGTTAAATCATAAATGTAAACTAGCACTAAAATCTCTCCTCACTTTAATTATTAAAAGGAACTTGTGGTGTGGAAGCAGAAAGGTTGTGACGGCCACACATTTCCCCCCTATAAGTCTTTGGATGCATTAGAAGCATTGACTCAGTTTACCCTTCTCCAATCACTGAATCTGCTCTGCAATTCAAACTGATTCAATTCAAAAAGCACTTCCTACACACCCACAATTGAGCTTGAGCAAAGAGTCCCCTAAGTCTTCCTACCGAACATTGGCTTTATGTATCTGTTGACAGATCCAACAGTACAAGTGGTAAGTACTCTTATTTAATACTCGTCACGGTGGTAGGTACTCAGGGGTTGGGGCAAGGAACAACAAATGATACATAATGCCCTTTTTGCCATTTTTTTTTAACTTCAAGGACAGCACATTTAAGGCAACATGAAATTCAAAAGTAATACTTCCAAAGTTACCCATGTTACCATCTGCAACACAAGAATCCTCACCACTGCGTCGAACCCTCCCTGTGCCTCCATGCACACAGGGTAGCCCAACAACTAAGCGCCCGGGCTTCAAGGTCTGTGTCCCAGCTCCTCCAGCTGGGGAGGCTGAGACCTGGCCTGAGACTCCGGCCAAGTTCTTTAAATTCACAGTGTTTCCCTTCTTTCATAGCTAAAGTGGGAGTTCCAATGCCAGCCCCTACTTCCTAGGGCTGTTACAAAGGCTAAAAGATTTATAAAGCAAGCACTAAATAAATGAGAGCTGTTAATTATAGCATGCACACTAGTAATTAATTACTTTTTCAGCAGCTGTTACTACGTGTTCCATCCGTCCCACTGATGACTCCCCATATTCTTTGAGCCTGTATAACCCATGTACATGTGGGGTGCTGGAGGCTTCCTGGAGCTCCTTGATTTTTCTTGACTAAGACAGGGAAGCAGAAACACCCTCCAGTGAAAACACCGCGAGGTGGTACAAATTGAGTGGGAAGAAGAAAGAGCCAGCATTGTGTAGGCTTCTTTTTCATCTTTATGTGTTCCTTTGCCCCTCAGCCATGTTAAGCATTGATAGTATCCTGCACTTTGTTTATTGTCAGCTAATAATATGCAAATTTACCGAGAGAAGTAATGGGAGTACAGTCAGCCCTCCCTATCCACAGGTGCCACATCTGTACATTCAACCAGTAGAGAATATTTGGGGAGAAAACGCATCTGTTCCGAACATGTACAGACTTTTTTCTTGTCATTAATCCTTAAACAATACAGTACAACAATTAATTACATAGCATTTACATTGTATAAGGTAGTATAAGTAATCTAGAGATGATTTAAAGTATGTAAACATTACACCTTTTTATATAAAGGCTTTGAACATCCACAGATTTCAGTATTCGAGGAGATTTTTGGATCAAGCCCTAAGAATACCAAGGAATGACTATGTATATGTGAGAAAGAGGTTGAGAGTCTTATAAGAAGTGGAATCATACTACATGCATTTCTATATATCTTGCTTTTCTCACTTAAAGTATCTCAACTAAGGGTAGCTTGTTTTTCAGAGGTTTGTCGTGGAGCATTATTTCATCTGTGGAACACTGCGGGCTCTCAGCAAATATCTTCATGCCCTTCGCCTGGGGCCTGGGGCATGACCAAGCCAAGGCCCCTTCATGGTGGACTGTGCTCTAGATCACATCAGTGGTATGAATCAGAATCTCAAACCCATACGTGGCAGAGATGAATCTTAAAGGAAACTTTTATTTCCTTTCCAAACACCAAGCTAAAAGGAGAGTTAACTTATTCTTTGTTTTCTTCCTAAAGCTGGTAGGCAAATTTTCTTTTAGCTCATTCCTTCAGGAGGGTCTCAGCTTCATACTGGCTTTCAATTACAACTACCAGTTAATTGTGGGCCAGAGCCTTGTCTCTTGTCCTCCACAGCTGTTAAAACCTGGTTACCGAGACCAGCAGCACTCCCTCACTTCTTTGGTTCCCAAGAGGTTCCCTAAGTTTCCAGCAAGCTCAGCTCTGCATTTAGAAAGATGTTTGTTATGCTTTATCAATTATTCTAGGAATTTATAAGACAATTTTTTGCAGAATATCTATTCCACTATAAAGGGCTGATGGAAGTCAGAAGCCTATTAGGGTGGCTGTCCATTAGATGCATGCCCATCTCTCAAGCATTAGATCAATAAGTCACCAGGCCATGCAGCTCAGTATGCTTTATACAAAGTGCCTTTCATGTCTATTACAATCTTTGGTGACCTCTACAATCTCACCAAGTAAACATGACAGATAATATTATCTTTGTGGTATAGAAGATAAACAGATACCCAGAGCACCATCAGGATCCTTTTTTAATCCCTCCACCACATTTCTTAAGCTCCTACCATGAGCCAAACCCAGTGTCATGCACTGGTATCTGAAAAATAAAGAAAAAAAATTCCCTCCTAGTCGCTTCAGATTGGTTGGGAAAGTAAGTAAAATTTTCCAACACAATATACCTAGGTACAGTCCACAGAGTGAAGAATAAGGAAGACACACTGTATTTTTCCCAGATGCCATTGATGACCTCTACATCTAGTATATGAAAGAGGGGGAAAATGTTATTCAAAACTGGCTACAGACTTCCTCTTGCTCAGCAAAACATATTGATGTTTACAATAAAACCCCTCCACAATGCAAAAAATGGAATCCAGAAAACCCAATAGCACAAAATGCTGAAGTTGCATTATTGCAAGGTTAATGAAAAGCAACAGTTTTCAGAAGGGCTTCCATTTACTGTAGAATGTACATGCAGGTGGGATTGTGAGGGGTGCTCCTAGGAGCTGATTTGGTTTTTCTTGGCCTTGACAAGGAGGCAACAAGATACATTCTCTGATCAAAACCCTGCCTGGGGTGAGTGTAACCTCGGTGGGAAAAGAAGAGAATTTAACAATGACAAAACAAAAATCTTAAATGAAATACTAACTGACAAAATATAACAGCATATTAAAATAATAATGGCATATACAAGCACAGTTTTATTCTAGGAAGGCAGAGATGGTTCAATGTTAGGCAATTCATTGATTATTCATATTTATTGATCTGAGAAGAAAAGCCATACTGACTCCTTAGTGGAAGAAAGAGCATCCAACAAACTTCAACCTCTAGTCTTGATTGTTTTTTTTAAGTTCAAACAAAATAGGGCTGGAAGTATAGCTCAGTGACAGAACATTTGCAAAGAATTGCAAAGCCCTGGGTTCAATCCCCAGCACTGCAAAAGAACAAAAATGAAAAACAAAGTGCTGTGACACAAATAACTTAAACTCAGAGGAAAATGACCCAAAAATGACGTTAGTGAAAACAATGCTAGTGATAAAAATGCATGTAAAATATTCAATAAAATCGTTTTACGGAATGTAAGAATGGAAAAGTACTATTCTAAATTAATGTATTTTATATAATTTGAGATTTTTAAATAGGCATAATAAAAGTAATAAATATTGCAACTACATGTGCAATTTTGTTTCTAATCCCACCAAAGTTTGTACCATCAAGTAAACCAATTTTAAAATACACATTTTTGAGGAATCTTCTCCAAGGGGAAAAACATGACTGTGCTATATGAGAGGTCATTTCATTGAGAAACAGCTTCAGAAAGCAGCATGGGGTGCAGGCAAGGGGCTGGGGTCCCCTCTCTGCCTATCGCTCCTACATGCCCCCAGCCCTTTCCCCGTCCCAGGGAGCCAGAATCCCAGGACTGAGGGTCACAATGCAGAAAGGCTGGAGAAGGGATGGGGAACGAAGCGCCACCTTCTCTCCTTCTCCCTGCAGAGTCTACAATTAGCACGGCTGTGGAAAAAGTGACAGAACGGAAACAGCAAGAACTCTTACTGACGGACTTGTAACCTAGACATCTGCAAGGCCAGCTGGTGAGTAAAAATACCTGTTTTGGAAGCCAGGGCTAGTTCCCAGAGAAGGGAGCAGTGCCCAGGGCCCCAAGTGCCAGGCGCCCAGGGTGGAGAGAAGCTGCGCCCTGCCACAGGCCAGCACGTGCCCACCTCCCCAGCCGCACCTGCCCTCCAGCCAAGGAGTTGGTCATGGGTGCAGGGATGTCCACGCGGCTCGGCCTTGATAGGTGAGCATGGACCTGATGGGACACATGACATTTCTTTGATGTAATGTAGGGAGGTCCTCCCAGAACTCCACTTACTAACTCCCTGGAGGTACAGAGCCACAGTATGCTTGGGGACAGCCTAGACATTTATATTTAGGAGAAAGATGAAAGCCTTTGGACCCTCCCTGCTCTGGATGTATGGCCCGGAGGGGAGAAAGATGGCCTGTTCCTCCAGGAAACTCAAAATATAATGCAGGAGGGATTTCACCAAGCACTTACTCTAAAGGGGCCACATCATGCATTAGAAGCTGCTGAACATTCTGACAGCTATTTTTACATGGGGGTTTGATGCAGCCTTTTGTTTACAATTTTTTAATTGCTACTTAAAAATGCACGCAGTTTCGTCAGCGAGCCCCACCCCTTGCTGCTCGCCCATTCCTGAGCCTCGCCAGTCCACCTTCTCTTTGCAGTGTGAGACCAGGCCAGACGTGGGGACACAGGTGTGCAGCAAATGATGTCAGGATTTGGGGCAATCAAGAGACATGGAAGGATCTAGCTTGAGCTGGGGGTTTGCACACATTTTTTTTTTAAATGAAGTGTTGCGAGGAGTTAAATCACAATATTATACACTCAAAAGACACTTTTCTACATCAGAACAGGTCTAGTGCAGGAGGAGGGAGGAGAAACCTACAAGGAAGAGCAGTGGAGAGGTGACCCCAAGACAGACCGGGCAACTGCTGGCTAGCGTGAGTCTTGGAGGCCCAGAGCAGACTGCAGAGAAAAGCTGGCCTCAGACACCCACCTCATCCCAAGTTCTCCCAGCTGGCATCCTGCCCACGCTCAAGAGAAGGTGAGCGCAGGTGCCGCTGCCTGGGTTTGGAGATCCAGGCTGCATGCTTGGGAGGGCTGGAGCTCAGCCAGAGCAGAGGCTGATGCTCGTCTGGGCCTTGCATCGTTCCAGCCTGTCACCAAGTAAACACTGTGTGCCAAGCTCCTGGCCAGCATCACTGCGGCGGCGGCACCAACCGAGAAGGCACAGAGGCACCAGCAAATCTGGCGCAAAGCAGGAGCAGGTGCAAAGTCAGAATCCCAGTTCTAACTGAGGTCTTGTAGGAAGCGATGACCTTCTTTTTTTCTTAAACAGTGCATTAAACTCTTAAACTCCGAAACAATTTTACCGATGAAATTCCCATTTTATAAATGTAACATCTGACTCTCAGAGAGTTGAAGTAACTCACTCAAGACTACCCAGATTCTAACATCATCTTTCTTGCTCCAGACCCTGCCCTGGTAACTAGTAAATGATATTAATTCCTAGAGAAAATTTTGATTTTTTAAAACTATAACTCCAAGGGCTGAGAACGTAGCTCAGTGAGAGAGCACTTGCCTAGCATGCATGAGGCCCTGGGTTCAACCCCCAGTACTACAAACAACAAACAAACGCAATAAACTAGAACTTCTACTAGATAAAAATCATATTGTATACATAAAGTGAAGGGGTTATACACAAATGCCAATATAGAAAATGTATAAGGAGATGAGGGGTTGTGGATTTAGCTCAAGTGGTACAGCACTTGCCTAATAAGCACAAGGCCCTGAGTTCGGTCCTCAGCACCAGGGGGAGAAAAAAAGAGGAAATGACATTTTAAAAGTTTTTTTAAATCTTATTTTTGCAATTCAATTCCCAAAAGGAATAATTTACTATTGTCTGAACATTAGGCCCATTCTTCACCTAAAACCATTTAGTACCTCTTAAAATTGTTATATCCCAAGTCACCCTTTTCCCTATGAAGAGAGATATAGAAGCATCTGAACCTCACTGGGTTACTGGGTAATTGCGCTCCTGTGATTGCTCCCTACATATGTTAACTAAATTTGTAGAACTTTTTCTTCTACCACTCTGTCCTTTGCCAGCTCATTCTAGCAAACCTCCAGAGAGTGGAGACCTTTTCCTTCACCCCTACACATTCATATAGTGTTCAAATTAACAATTATCTAGTGCCTTATAGAATATTTGGTAAGACGGACCTTGCTAAGGAGAGCATTCAAAAAACAACAGATACAGGGGCTGGGGATTTAACTCAGGGATTTGAGCACTTGCCCTGCAAGTACAAGGCCCCATGTTCAATCCCCAGCACCAAGAAAACCCAAAAAACAAAAAACAAAAGCAAAAAATAAACAGATACTGAAAGAAAAAGTGTTAGAGAGGTAAACAGAACAGAAGCGCACCCCCTCTAACTGCAAGAACAGTCTGGGGGTTAATTTGAGCTCCCGTAGAGGAGGGAGCCCTTGGGGTGTAGAAGGGACACTTCATCAGCAGCTCCACACAGATCCAATCATCTGAAGAGACACCTGCGGTTCTGCATCTTTCTGGTGGCTCCTGCAGGGCATTGAAGCAACTGCCATCTCCAGAGCCTCCGCCAGCGCAGCCGGATCAAAGAATACTCCCAACCCTCCTGGAAGCCACCGCACAGCCCTTCCTTCTGGAAAGCGACAATACTTTGTTACTCGGCCACATTTTTCCTTTGCTGGGAAGGAGAAACTCAGGCCTTCACTGCTTACCTAGGTGCCATGAGCACGCTTCTTGCCCTCTCGGAGTGTGTGTTCTGGCAGAGCAGCCTAAACACAGCCCAGGGCAGAGCTGCAGATTGGAGGACTGGAGGTCAGAGGTACACAGTACCCTGACTCATACGTATCAGCCGTGTGACCTTAGCAAGTCCAGTCGCTACTCTAAACCTCAGTTTCTTCATTTGTAAAATGCAATCATAGGGTGTCATCTCAAAGGTTTGTGGTAGGAGTCAAGTGAAGTTGTAATTGTTCGAATAGTGTGAAAACAAAATCATTGTTATTTAAAAAAGAACTGTCCACACATTAAAATCAAGAACTGGTTAAAGATGGTTTTGTAAAACTTTCTTTTCAGAAGCTGAAAGCAGAGGTGACATCGGAGAAGGGCCAGTCTGAATAGAGCCCATATCACTTTCCTGGACTCTTTGCTCCTTAGTTCCAGTTGCTGCCAACTGTGGCCCAGTGTGGGAGCCCATTTCCTGACCTCAGCCATTCCATGAAAACCAAATCAGTGTCTGGTGTGTGCACACTGCTGCAAAACCCCTGATCATCCATGAGGCCATGTGATCCCAGTTCTGTTTCGCTGTGTCCGTGAGCAAGTCACCGGCCTCTAAGAGGATGTCATGAATACCGCGGGGCTGGGAAAGAGGAGGCGGGTGGAAGTGAGAGTGAACGCGATTCATTTTAGAACTTTCTGGGGGCCTCAATGTCAGAAACTCTGATTCATTAGAGCTAGAGGGGGCCTAGCTCTAACAACAACCCCAAGTAATTCTGAGGTAGATGATTTTCTAAGCACACTTTGAAGAACACTGCTATGGACAGAACCATGCAGTTTAACAAACTAGAGTCCACCCTGAACTCTTCACCTTTGCTTAGGTTCTATTTATCATGTCTCCCCAACCCAATTTCAAATTTGAATCCTAGCTTTGCAACTGAGCAGCTGTGGGATCCCATTCAAGTAACTTTACCTTTATGAGCCTGTTTGTTTCCTCGGATGTAAAATGAGGAAAGGCAACTCTAAATCACTACTGCTCACAGTATTTAGTGTTCTCCTCCCCTTCCTGAATACATAGAAGACCACATTTCCAGCCCCTGTGCCCGGGTGGGGCTGTGTATCAACAGAGACAGTTAGCAGTCTAAGCAGGATTAAGCCTCACAGTCCTGTGCTGACGGAACGAAACAGGGAGCCACCGGGGTGGGGATGGATGGCTACACACATTAGATCCTCGCACCCCATTCACGTAGGGCAGAAGCACTTTACAAGACTTTTAACCAGTGAAAAAATATTTCTAATCATTCATAGTGATGTCTAAAACCCTTTGATAAAATTAGAAATAGTTGGAGCCATTGGAGGAATGGTTGCAGAAATTAGGAATGTACTTCTCATTACTTCTAATTAGGGGGTTGATGTGTATTACTTGCCCCTAGAAGAAACACACACAAACACACACACACATACGCACACAATCACCTTTTAGGTTGAACAACCCAAGTAAATTACAGACAATATAACACCCAGGATGACATAAATATGTGGAAGCTGTGCCCTCCCGTCAGAAGATGGTAATCTGGGGCCCCAAGCCTTGAACACCACACGGACAGTGGTTTTTGCTTCTTCTCCCCCAGCTGCGCTCTCTCTCTCACCTCACTCCCTTTCACTTCCCCACTGCCCTGGTTTCACTGTTTAGCTTCCACTGAAGAAACACCACGGCACTGTGGAAAGGGAACAGGACTAAATCAATAGATTTGTGTCCTACATTGGCTGGTCCATTGGTGGTGGGACTTGCCTATTCAGCTGCTCAGTTTAGTTACCGTAGAAGTCTCCAAGGTTTAAAATCATGTTCCCCAGGATGTGCTAAGCACATTATATTCGTTGAGCTCAGCACCATCTTCATTTCCCAGACAAGAAAATGGACTCAGAGAAGTTAGTTCACACAGCCAGGAAGTACCAGAACCTCCAAGATTACAGATGAAGATTCTAGAGCCTCCTTTTCTAACACCACACTGTCTGGAAGAAGGAACAGTGGGACACCAGAAAGTCTAACTAATCGCAAGTGATCTGGGATAGAGCTTGTCATCAACAATAAATGAAAGTTTACTTAAATCCCCTTTCTTGATTAAATAGGAACAATAAGGCCGCCTGTTCCACCTGCCTTAGAAAACTGTGCTGAAGATCAGATGATAGAGGATCCACAGGGACTCTCTGAGCTATGCGTGTGGGGAACCATCCATCCCCCAAGTCCTCCACCCAGCGGCGGCAAAAGCACCACTCGTGGCTCAGGGCAAAAGGTCACTCTGTTCTGCCCTAACTTGAGACCAACTTTGGAAGAAATGGCCCCAGCCACTCCCAGGAGGAGAATCAATGGAAAATGCTACAGAGGCCTCTCAGCCATGGTAGGACTCCGGGACCCCCAACTTGCCTCCGGAGGAGGACAACAATGCCACGTCCTCGTGCCCATCACACTTCTGTCCTTATCAGTGCTGCCTGTCACTAACCGAAGGATTAGAAGGCTGCTCGTGTCTGTTTAAATTAATTCGGAATGGGGACCCACATGAGATGCCACGAGTGTTGAAAATCAAGTCGCTGGCAGTGTCACCACCTCACCCATCCACCCACTGATCTTTAAAATGACAAGTGTTTTGTTTTATTTTCACATTACTCAGTCCTTTTAACTCAGCTGAGAGTTACCCAAAAAATTTAATCCCGAGTTAGAAGTGTCACTGGTGAAGGATCATAATTATCCTGACATTTTAGAAAATGGCAAGAGTGGTTGCTAAGGGGCCAGGGAGGTGAGGGAGAAAGACTGGTAAGCGAAAGCTACCTGAAGCCAGAGTCTGTCCTCCACAGCCCCCGCCCAAATCCCAGACCAAAACTCAAGACAACTAACACCACACAGCTGACTTTAGAGGCCCTCTTGGGTGATTTCTATTATAGAGCCCTGGTTTTCAGACACGTGGGGACCTGTCAGAAATACAAATGCTTAGGTTGCCTGTCTGACTTGCTAATCAGAAGTTGAGAAGAGCTTTAGCGAGTCTCCGAGAGACTACAGTACACACTTTATTGGTAACAGAATCACCTAGGAAAGTTGGTTGAAGTACTAAGACCACAGCCTTGTTCAGAACAACCAGCCTGGGCGGCTGGAATTACCTCTCCAGATGATCCTAATAAGCATCAATGTTTAGAAATCAGGAATTTTAACAACCGAGAGGGTCCAGCTAACAGCAAATAGGGGTAACTTCATCAGAAATCACAGACTGTAAATTGAAATCAATAAGCAGATAGAAATTCTACAAGACAATGTTTTGAGACTACCATTTGACAAACACTTGTTCACTTTAAAATCACTGATTATAGGATCCACCTTTTCCAAATGCTAAAACAGCAGGACAAGCCACATGTGGCAGCACGTGCTTATAATCTCAGCACTCTGGGAGGCTGAGGCAGGAAGATTGAAAGTTTGAGCCTAACCTGAGCAACTTAGTGACTTAGTGAGAACCTGTCTCAAAATTTAAAAACATTTTTTAAAGAGGCAATACATAAGCTCAGTGCGAAGTCCCTGGGTTCCATCCCCAGTACTACAAAAGAGGAAAAAACAAAAACAAGACTGAAAAAGAAAGGTATAATCACTAAAAATAAAAGCACCCCCAAATGTTACTATACAAATTATTAACCAAAAATAATCAATAACTAATTAATAAGGTCACACTCTATCCCCATCTAGAAGATTTTTTAACAAAAGGTAGGAGCCCCCAATAATCAACTACAGATTTTTAAGCAATAGACAGATACCTGCAGACGTTTCCTTGTTTATTTTTTTATTTGTTTATTCTGAGGCACCTTTTCATTGAAAGTGGATTGAGTTCCTCCTTTCCACCAGTGAGTGGGACCTCAAAGGTCTAAAAGCAAATGGACAGAGATACAAATGCCCATGTTTAATATATTCCAGGTCCCCACTTAGACTTTGACATTTTATCAAATTGAATCTTCATGAGATGAGCAAAGAGTAGGGAACCACGCATATCCTTAACAAATCAAATCTCAGAGGCTCAAAGAATTTAAATTTCCATGAGGAGAGAGAGGGATGACTTTCCCCGTGAGCTCCCTGGCTTCTGTCGTCACCATGGTAATGCACAGTGTGACTCTCCCTTCCTACTCTGACCCTTTCCTCCCAGGACAGTGGTGCCAAAGCACTTTCTGTTGGTTCCTTTGCGGTAGCTGGGCCAAGACAAAGCTTTCAAAGGATGTTACAGCATCTAAGACAAGCAGCACAGAGGACAGACAAGAACATACAGTTCCAGACTAACTGGATTTAGATTCTTGGTCTGTCATTTGCTGACTGTGTGAATTGTGCCTTCGTGTCTTCATCTGTAAAATGATCCTAAATGTACCCATCTTGCATCTCAAAAACAGTATCAAGCACACAACTCTGCATGTGTGTGTTCAGTTTGGTTTATTAAATACAAGTTTTAGCAAATTTAGTTAATTTGCTCCCGAGATTTGCAAGTTCTGTACTATTCTACACAATATCATGAGTTTATAGAGAAATTCAGTCTAGTCCAGCAAAATGCCATCTCGCTTCACAGATACAACTCACCTTATTTTTACAGGTGACAAAAATGCATTTTGTCTGCAATTCCACCTGTCTAAACCCACTACCCTTCAAAATGTAAGCTCGAGTTCCACTTTTTTTAAATGAGCAAAATGTAGAAATCTAATAACTTTATAGAAGTATCCTAGGTGATATAAAACCCAGAATATAATTTCAATTGAAAATATTCTTTGCAAAATAAAAAGGGAAGAAGTAGGAAAAATGAATTTCTGTACAATCAAAAGGTTAAAGTTAAAAGTATTCAAGGCACAGTCACTGACTACAGAACAGGAACTAATTGAGTGCACATGCCTAGAAATTGGTTTTGTGGTATTATAAATATGTATTTATAAAAAATATAACCAAATAAATATATGTATTTATTATAAACATGACCAAATCGTCTGTCCATATCAACAAAAGTATAAGAATAAAAAGTTGGTAACATCCATGTTTGTAATTCAACTGATAAAACACACACACACACACACACACACAGTCATTGAAAAGTTCCACAAAGAAATCCCAAATGTCATTGTATGTAACTCTCGTAGACCATAATACTTTGTATAAAAACTAAATGTACATTTATACATTAGAAAATATTAAGTCTTTAGATACTTTAATAATCTTACTTTTATTCAATACTCTTACTCTTGTTCGATATTTATACTTTGCCAACCATTTTACCTCCAGACTTTCCTTTAACCTTATTACAGAGAAGACAATGCCACTATGTTTATATTTATTTTAAAAGTGATTGTACAAGTTTAGCAAATATAAGTGGCTTTTCCAAGGATGCTACAGAACCCAAGTATCCCGACTCTTATTCTGGTTCTCTATCCATAAATATCACAAAGGTACATTGTCTGGATGGCCAAAAAAAAAAAATCTGTGAGAACATATTTTACAATGACAAGTCCTCCCTTCTCAGGAACAACTGTATGTACTATTTTTTAATTGAAAAAAATCTCAATTTGAATAAAACAAGAGCAAATAAATGCCAATAGAGACACTATTTCATAAGAAAATTCTCAAGGAAGTAAGCATACATGTGTCTTCACCTTTCAGTGAGTCAAAGAGTAAGTAAATCTCCCTCTTCACTAACTCATTCTTTTGCTCTTAGGGGGACCAACACTGCCCACTTCATCTACTGAACCCTTGAAAACTCAGCAGACAATCCTAGTGAGCACCACACAATCTTGCTTGGATGAAGTGGGGATTCATGAATGAGACCAAAGAGCCAGCAGATGTATTTAGCAATATTTTCAGTGTGTTGACATTTTTAAAAATTACTACTAAGGAATTTTACTCTCACTTGCGCAAAATAGGAATTCACCTGATCAATGGAGCTTTTGAGTACCTTAAACTAAAAATTTTAAAGTAGGTTTCACTGTTTCCTTAGCTGATGAGGTAAAAAGATCTGGTTCAAGTACAATACCAAACATTTGCATAGCACTGGACAGTTTACAAAGCACTTTTACATGTATGATGTCTGGGCCTATTTTCCAATTACCTGGTAAGATAAATATTATTATCACCCTTGTGTCATCAGTGAAAAAACTGAAGTACAAGGAGAGTGTCTGGCCCAAGATCACCTTGAAGGCTGCAGATGAAGATCCAGATTCACCTCTGATTCCAAATCTTGTGTGGCTTTTCACTCCTCCCACATTGCCTGCCCCAAAACAGATGAGCGGGG
>PVJO010030127.1:0-15871 GCA_004026905.1 Hystrix cristata
AGAATAAAGCATCACAAAATGACATGACATGTCTGACATCAAACTTTTTATGTAGTAGAGCTCGAATTTGAAACCAGAATGTCTAATTTAGTAGCCACTGATACGCGACACTGGCTTCTGGCAATACATTCATTCGACAGAAATTTACTAAGCGATAACTGTGTCAGGCTGTTCTCTAAAAACAAGGAGTACAGTGCTAAATAGCAATTTAAAAGAAGACTTCTTGCCATAATGCAGTTTTCACTCTGAGTCCCTTGATTTTGTATCTTACAGATCATCCCCAATCAGTGAACTCCATTCATCTCTTTATCCTCACCTTGAGTATAAGAAGCTCAAATTGCAAGGATATCATTTCATGTGGGCAAAAGTAAGGGTCGAGAAAATTCCATTTCTCCACACTCATATGCCTCCCCCATCCCCAGCACAGAGCTGACCTCCCAGTGCTAATGGTTGGGCTTCTCTCAAAAGTCACTGAAGATGTACGTATATAGCCAAAAGTTCCAGATGTACCACATAGTTATTTTTTAGAAAACTGTAAGATTTCAATAACAAATTTTATTTTTTCCAGACCACATTTGAAATTAATTTCAATTGGCAAAAATTTTGGTCATGGATGGTGTCTCCCAAAATGATGTGTGGACATCCTAAACCTTCACCCCTCAAAGTGTAATCTTATTTGGAAATAATGGCATTGAAGATGTAATTAGTAATATGAAGTTGGGACCCTAAACCAATCTAACTAGTGTCATAAGAAGAGGGAAATGGGAGCACAGATATAGGCAGAGGAAAGATGATGTGAGGAGGCACAGGAAAACTCCTATGGGGTAATGGAGGTAGAGACTCAAGTGATGCTAGAAACCACAGAATACTAAGGATGTCAAAGGCCAGGACCTAGAAGAGGCAAGAAGGGATTATATCTAACAGGTTTCAGAGGGAGTGTGGCCATGTTGATACCTTGATTTCAGATTTCCACTTCTGGAACTGTGAGAATTAATTTACATTATTTTAAGATAATGAGATTTTAGTAACAAGTTACACAGTCTTCAAAAATCCATAGTTTTCTATCTGTTTATCATTTCCCTGGCTCTCTCTTTGGTTTCTCTCTTTGACCTCTTCCCTTCCCTTTTTCTTCCTCTGCTTCTTACTCCTTTCACTTACTTCTTATTTCTTTCCCTTATTCATTTCTCTTACTTCTTCTGCTTCTTATTATTTTCCCTTACTTCTAATATGGTCTTGATGGCAAGAATATTTTTTTTAAATCATTTAAATCACTGTTTCTTTCTACATGGTTTATTTCCCCTACCTGGCATCTTTTTAGCTATTACCTTGCAAGAACTACTGTTTGAGTTATTTAACAAAGTTCCCCTTTTATAAGGCGAAGGAATGCCGAAAAGATCCAGGAACTCTTCATCTACGTTATTACAACATGAACTGATGGAAAAGTCTTACAGCGATGTCACTCTTCCTATTCGAAAATACTGAAACATCTGTTTCATTGGTCCTCTGGCATGTTTATGTCTTTGAAGACATATCCTCTCCCTCCTTAAGAGACTTATTACACCACACTGCAAAGGATTAGCAAGTCGCAGAACATGGGAACATGTGGATGCTTACAGCCCCAGGTAGACCCGGCACTTTTCCTCAAAATACAGTGTTACAACTAATCATATTTTGCCTCTCACAAAAGCGGGAGAACTGGGCCACTTCGTGAAGAGATTTCTCTACCCCAGATAATACATTTCCCTCCTGACTATGCAAATAATCCAGTATTGAGCGTTCTTCCTAAAAAGAAAAATGTTTTCTCAGGGAAATGGTTTTACAAGACCTGCTTTCCTGCAACTGAAAAGGAACACTTGTCACTGACTATTTTCTTCTCTAAATCTCTCAACTTGCAAAGTTTTCTTGGTCACTTTGCCCATTTATGTCCAGAAAAATAAGGAAGAAGTAAAAGACACAAAACATTAGGGAGATGTCACTTCCTTTTTTAGGGTGATACAGCTTTGATTGTATGACACATTTTCAAAAGAGAGAGAAATAGTATGCATTTTTAAATCTGTGTGTATTTTATTGCACAAACTACGGTGAAGTGTTTTTACTGTTTATAGGGATTGAAAAGAGGATTTCATTAGGGATTTTCATTAAAGAGTTTTGAGTAAAGTGAGGGAAGCAGACGTGGGTACAGATGACCACCCTCCATGCACAGGTTACACAGGCAGGCTGGGCAGTATACTGATAAAACATGCAAGCCCTGAAATCACTTATCTAGGTTCAAATACTAGTTCAGCCATTTGCCAATCTCTGATTTTGAGCGAGTTACCTGACCTTTTGAAACTACGGTATTCTTATTGGTAAATATGCCTCCAGGTTATGGAGCTGCATCGAGAGCATTGCAAGTGAATTATATAAATCATTCATGTAGTTCTGAACACATTGAGAGCTACTGTGAATGGTTAGTCTTTTCTTCTGCAAGGAGAAAAGGGAAGTTTGACAGAGAGACGAATGAAAGTAGCTAGCACAATGGGAATATTGGTGTGGAATATTAACAGTGTGGATGCTATTCAATTTGGCCATCCTGAGTAGCCTCACAAATCTGTTTAACGTTCACCACAGAATCCAACCAGTGACAGTAACCCAAGAGGGGAGGAACTATGGGGTAAATAAAACAAAGGCTTAAAAAGCTGCACTGACACTATCACCACCTGCCGTTACCCCTTCTCTTGAGCTATCAGCAGCTGCTCCAAGAGTATCTGTGTCTTACATACCGATTACTTGGGTGGTTTTCTGCAGGGAGTAGCTATTTTTCTGTTGACAAGGCACACTGAACTGATCATTTGGCATTATATCATATTCAATTTTCTGTGCCATAACACTTTATTTGTTTTATATAAGGAGTTGTGTGCCAGAGGGCTCTCATGATGTTGAAAATGCATCATTTCAGTCACTCACCTCCACTGCTAATGGTTTTGCTGCCAGCTTTTCAAACTTGAATTAATTTGGCAACTTAGCTCTCAAGTATAAGCCGAAAATCTGCTTTTGAATATAGGTAAAGCCAGCTGGAACCTGAAATGGAAGATTAAGAATACCTGCTTTGCTGGAGGTTGTGTTACCAGATTTTTACCATTTGTCATACCAGCTTTTTAAAAAGTAAACCTCTTATTTTAGAACAGTTTTAAATTTACAGAATAATTGTGAAGGCGGTTCAGAGAGTTCTCATGTCTTTAACAATTCCCTTTTTCATTAGCGTCTTAGGGATGGTTTACTTGCTGAAACTCGTGAACAAAAACAGATGCGCTGTTATCATCTGAGGTCTAAGCTTTAGTCCAGTTCGTCAATTCTCACCTAATGTCCTCTTTCTGTTCCAGACGGTCATCGAGGATGCACATAACACTTAGTCATCATATCTCCTTGGGTTCACCTTGGCCATGACAGTTTCTGTCTTTGTTGTTTTTATGACCTTGACAGTTTGTAAGAGTACTGGCCAGGCATTTTATAGAATATTCTTAATTATTTTTTTCATGATTAGACTGTATTTCAGAGTTTTGTGAAGAAGATCAGAGAGGTAAAGTTCTATTCTCTTATCACATCACATTGAGGGTGCAGGTTATCACTAGGACGGACATTAAGCTTCATTCAGGAGGAAATAGTGTTGGCTATGTTTCTCTATTGTAAAGTTATTCTTTCCTTCCATCTTTCCAAACCGTACTGCTTGGAACAAAGTCAGTTAAGAAGTGAGGAATTCTGTTCTATCATCTTGAGTGTAGATTAGCCACATAAATTATTTGGAATTCTTCTACAGTTAGATTGGTCTAGTCCCTCCTAACTCACATTCAACTATTTATATCAGTATAGATTCACAAAATTTTTGTATTTGGTTACAATTAAATGATACATTACTTATTCTTTTGATTAAATTATCCTAGATTTGACCATTGGAACTTTCTACTGGCTCTTCTTTCCCTTTTACATACCCGTATTATGGTGGGTGGGTTTGTTTTGAGCGACCATAAACTGCCTGATAGACATGATCAGCCCTGATTGCTCATTACTTTCTAACACAAAATGGAACTACAGACCTATCTTACCACAGCCTCAGAATCATCCATTTTTCTGCAAAGTACTTGTTCCTTTTATTGCAAAATGATATTAGAAAGTAAAATCTGGCTATTGGTTGTGCTCATAGTTCCAGGAGTGTCAATGCTTGTAATACCCACTTTTTTGCCACTCATTCTTCCTTTGAATTACTAGAATCCCCTGGAGCTCAGATTATTCATTACCTCATTCTGCAGTAACTCATAGACAGATAATCATAAGGCAGCTGGATGGAAACATCTTTCTGTCCTCCTCCCCACTGACAGTTAATCCTGTGCACTGTTCCTTCACTGATCTTGCAATCAGCTTTTTAAGCTAATTACTTATTTTGAATCTTGCACAGAATCTTTGAGCTGATTTTAAATAAATGTTTGTTACACTGAATTGAGTTTGATAACCTAGTTCCCATTAAGTTGTCAAAAACCAATAATGGATTAAAGTATCAAGACTCGTGCAAGGTAATTGAATTTTTAATAGAGAATTTCTGACAAACCGGCTGTCCTCCAAGGAAATGACCAAAAAGATGGAAGAGTCCTGATTGGGAAATTGTATGCCAGCAGTTAACCCTCAATTTAAGGGGGTCTTAACTGGTGATTTGGAAAAAATTAAAAATAAAGAAAAATATGAAACATAATTAGAATACATTTTGTTTTCTGAAGCTTTTGTGATGTGTGTGTGTGCCTGGACTGAACAGAGATGTACATCATATCATATTTCACAAAGTGTAGAGGCTGTATTTCCCACAGTTTTATATGAGGATTGAGAGGATGTAAGGACTCTTAAAAATTTCTGTGCCAAATCCCAATTAGGGAAAACAAATCATTTTATTTTCTTTTTCCATGGCATTGGAAATATTTCACTCTTATTAAAACGTCAGTGGCATTCCATATTGGTCACACTGGCAGTGGTATGGTCTGCTATTACAGAGATGGAAAGGTATGATCCATATGTGAGAAGAACCTTTTGGACTTACTACGTGTATTAAGGGGTATTCCCATCCATGTGGACAGCCAGGTAAGCAAGAAGACAATTAAGTTTGCAGGCTCTATTTTACTCAAAAATGAACTCTGTCATTTTTTCCTTGTAGTGTTATCCTAGAAACCTCATTTGACTCATATTTTGTTTTGTAAAATGGGAGTGATGGCAGTACATGCCTTATAAAGTTGTAGTAAAGAATATTTACTATGGTATACATTCAATAAATATTGTCAACCAATACATCTGTGCTTTGCAGACTGTAGATCACAACTTCTGAGCGGATCCCAAAATCAATTTGATGGCTATCTAAAACATTAGAATAATTAAATAGACTCACAGCATGACAAAGTAGATGTAAGTAGAGTAAATTTGCTATCCAAAGATTTTGCTAGGTGTGTGAGTGTGGCTGTGGGTGTGGTTGTGTGTGAGTGTCAAGAGTTCAGATAAAATGCATTTTTTTCCTAATGGTCATGATCAGAAACACTTGAAATATCCTGCAGATATTTCCTCTCCAATAGCTAAATTCTCTACTCTTCGATCCTATAGTTGTCTCTCTCAGGCAACTATTCTTCAACTCTATGTCTGAGTTAAATCTTTTATCATATATGCCATTCCAAAATTCTACCTAAGAGAACTATCACTTATATGTATTCATGTAATGCTTTGATAACTATATCTCTTTTTAGACTATAAATTCACTGACACTTGTGACTTGTCCTTTTTATTCACTCCTATATCCTCTACATCTATCATGGTGCCTAGTACACAGCAGATGGTCATTAAACACAGGAAGAAATGAAAAGGGGAAGGAAGGATGGACAGATGGACAGACTGGTTCTTCATTTCCTCCAGCACCACCCCATGTATAATCAGCGATTAAATTTTATAAATTCTCTCTGCTTAGTATTTTTCAGGTTCATCCACTTCACTGCATTATTTAGGGAACTTACTTTCATTTGTCTGAATTTCAGCAGTATTATTCTAACTGATCTCTTATCAATACCCCACTGGTTTTCTTCCCCCTCCAATTAATTTTCTCCCGAAGTCATGTTTTACTAAAAATGAAAATGTGATCATGCCACCTCTCAGTTTAGCATCCTTCAGTGGCACCTAATTGTCCTCTGGAAGAAGTTCAAACCCCTCATTGATTCATTTACTCATTTACTTTATTTATTTGCATTCCCTTTCCCAGGAGTTGTGTATGATTTCTGTGAGAATGAGGATAAGAATGAGGATTTACACAATCTCCACCACCACAGTTTAGCGAGGGCTTCTCATTCTCAGTCTCTATCCACTCTAGATCCACACTGGCTTTCTAATTATCGATGTGATATTTGATTCTCAGCTAGAAGTAAGCAAATCCATCAGAGATGATGTAAACAGTCAAAAAACATTGATTACTTTTCACTGATGTAGTCAGTAGAGAGGACAGATATGTTCTCTTCTAGTCTCTGGAGGCCATCATCTGCTTCTTAGCCTCCTAATAATGAGCTGTGTGTTTACACACTAACATGCTAACACAACCCCCAGGTAATTTTACTGTGTGGTCTCTTTCTCCATCTACCTCCCACTTCCCCTTAAATATAATGTTTCTTTTAAAACTTATGGGAATGTGTGCATGTCATATCTTTTCGAAATTGGAATCCACTAATGACACCTGACTCTTCCTAAAATTTTTCAGCAAGTATTTGACTATCAACACCATGCATGATTTTGATGTAGGGCTACTTTAGCCTTTTATCAAATTTCCTAAAAATTCAAGGCCTCAAGCAGTGATCTATTCTATAAGAGCCTTGTATATTTCTGATTACTTGCTAAGTCTTCCAGAACGTTTCTAACTATAGTTTTTCTCCAAAGCTCACAGGCATTGTATTATCCAGTGTGAAAGGAAAAATTGAGCTATGCTCATTTCCATCCTTTAATTCACCTTTGGATGGTTACTTTGTTATTTTTGTTTTTTGTTTTTTGTTTTTTTTGTTTTATTTTATTTTATTATTTTTTTTTTATTTTTACCAAGAACATGTATTGGTTCATTGTATACATAATGATCATAATCAACATGGTTATTTTGTACCTGTACATGAATGAAAATAAATATATGATTTGTAAATTCCAAAGTAACCATCCAGGAGGGGGGAAAACCAAGATGGATAGTTACTTTGGAATTTACAAATCATATATTTATTTTCATTCATTTTATTCTCCCAGTTTGAAAGCTTCCCTCTGGGATTAATGGTAATTAAAGACTTCCAAAGGAAATCTATTACTTGGAATTTGATGTAATATAGATTATTTTGCTAGGTGCTCTTCACGGTAATATAGCATTTAATACTCATGAAAAACTTCTGAAGGAGATAGAATTGCTTTTTTTAATTTTACTGGTGAAGAACAAATATGAAAAAGAAGGAAACTAAGTTGCACAGCATATGGTGAAACCAAAATTGTAATCCAGGTGTTCTTTCTTTTTGCGTGTGTGCTGTATTCTCCTTTTAGTTCCAGATATTTTTCCATTCTTTGTCCCCTTTTCCTTACTAGTAAAGTATATTGTATATATTTCAAGGGTACATTAGGGGAACATAAATACAGATATTAAAGTGGTTACTATAATGAAGCACATCATTACTTATCATTTTACACAGTCATACTTTGTCTTAAGAGTAACTAAAATCTGCTTATTTAAAAAATTCCAAATATAATATGAATCCCTAATGTAATTTATTACTTATAGTCTTCCTGTTGTACATTGGATATATATCATTTTTGTCATATATACATATATGATTATATATATGTATATTATATGTATGTATTTCACATTGTATCCTTTGTATATATATCCTTGTATCCTTTGACCTACCTCTCTCCACTTTCTCCTCCTGTCGTTTCTGTCCTGGCAAAACACTGTTTTATTCTGTTCTGTGGAATTTGACTTATCATTCTTTTGTTTTTTGTTTGTTTCCTTCTTTTCTTTCTTATATAAGTGGGACAATACATTATTTTTCTTTTTGTGCCTGGCATATTTCATTTAGCATAATATCCTCCAGATCTGTCTATGTGAGGCAAAGAGATGTCTTCCTTTTATAGATTTTAATATCTGCATCTATATTATCTATATCTGTGTTTATCACATACATAATCATATACATTATATGAAAAATATTTCATCATGTATAAACTATGATATATAGTATACATTCTGACATATATCAACACATAATTTATAATTTGTTAAATAAATGATATCATAGATAAGTGATCCAGCGTATACAGCTGATACTGAGGCTGTCTCCACGTCTTTATCATTGGGGATAGTGGAGTAGTGAGTGTGAAAGCCAAGACAGTTTTATGAGGTGCAGATATTATTTCCTTGGATATGGACCCAGAAGAGGGATTCCTTGGTCCTACAGTAGTTTAAATTCTAATTTCTTCAGCAACCTCCATACTGTCTTCTTCTATAATGACTGCACCACTCTACATTCTCACCACCAATGTTGGGACATTCCCTCTGAGCCACAAGCTTACCAATTTTTATCTTTTTGAAAAGTCATCTGAAAAGGCATGCGATAAACAGTTTTAATTTGCATTTTCCTAATGATTAGTAACATTGAGCATTTTCATATATTTCTTGGCTACGTTTGCATCTCTTTATTGAAATGCCTGTTTGGATTCTTTAGCTATTGTTAAACTGCATCCCAGACATTCCTAAGTCTTAAGTCCTTGCTGTCATTTATTATGTTATGGGATATCTTCATCATTAGTATCATCTCCATATTTAGATGTCAGATTTAAATCTCTAGGTAGAAGAGTCTTTCTTTGAACCAGTTGATGTCCAATTCACTACAATACATACCTTTGAAAAAATAAAAAGATTTCTTCTTTATAATCTATCTCCTTTGCTCTTCTAGTCTGAATTTTACACATTCCTTGTGTGTGATCTTCCCATGCTCTCTGCATCCCACTGACACTGTAGGTATGGATCAATTGTGATTGCTGCTGTAACTATTGGTGTGTCTACCAAACCATGAACTCACTTAAACCAAGAATCATATCTTCTTGATATCTGTACTACAACACCAAATTCAGTGCCTGACACATAAAAAATTGTTTAGAAGGATACATTGAAAGAATCAGTGATAAATTTAAAAACTTTGAAAGCTGAAAATACTCTGCAGCCCTTATCTAGAAATAACAGAAGCTGTAAAAATGGGAAACATGACATGTTTAAATATGCCTTTTAATAATAATATAAAATCTTGTTTTTCAGGTACATGAGACACTAGGTTAAAAGACCAGTTCTCTTGAGGCCATGAGTTCACTATCTTTAGATATCTATCTTGTTCTCTCTGCTTTGAATAGAACATCTAAAATAGTATGTATTCCCAAAGGTGTCTACCATTTAAGGATTTTGAATTTACTGAAAGATGAATAAAGGAACATTCTTTCTGTGGCTTGCACAGATTTTTTTAATCTTTCTAGAGTTAATCTTTAAAATTACAACAGAGGAAATACTAGGTTGTTTTTAAGAACACTTGTCTTTCTGGTTTTAAGCAATAGCTAGGCAAATGATTACATGGGCAACAGCCAGTGAGACTTGAAATACTGAAGTTTCCCAATCCTGGACCACAGTTAGTTAGAACATGGCCAGGAGAAACAAAGAATTTTGTGGTCCAACACACCTGAAATATTGGTGAATTTCCCAGCCACCGTACCCACCAGGAATATCAGTGCTGGGTGAGTAAAAGTGGAAATGTGAATTATGCCTGCTAGAGCCAGCATTCATGTTCTCTGGCCACCTGGCTAATTTTTAACGTTACCCACAGCAAATGCTGAAGCCTTAAAAAAATGCAGAACCTGCTAGCAGCCCATTCAATGAAAGCAAATCTGTCCTGTTTTCTATATTCCATAAAACCATTACCTATTAAAGGTCAGTAATTTATTTATTAAGGAAAAATAAACCAGGAATCCAAATGAAATGTTTGCAAAATGCCAGAAACACAAAATCTTGAATTAATTCCTTGAAAATAACTGCTTGGAATTTGACCAAGAACCAATTTTTTTAGCATTCAGCACCATCACTTTTTTCTAAAGAAGGAAAAGAAAACATGTCAAAATGAATGGGAATTTTCTGGGATTGAATAAAGGAATAGCATTTTCAGAGTAAGACCATATAATTTGTAGCATATTTTAGGTGCAATAATCAAATGTTGAAATGCTATTCAGCTTGCAAATTGCATTTCTGAATTCAGTGTGTGAAATACTGAAGGCATTTAAGAACCACAATAACGGGGAATGGTTTCCAACTGCTAATAGGTAATGGCTGGGCAATTTAAGGAGAAATGCTACTGAATTCTTCAGAGAGATACATATACCATGAAATAAGTATAAATAAAAATCATAGGCTTGAAGATACTGTCCTTTTTTTTTACTTCAGCACTCTCCACATTACCTTTTTTCATTAATTCTTAGATTAATTTGATTTTCAAACAAAATAATCAATTCCTGAATAATCAGTAGTACTACCGAGGTGGGCACTTTTGAAAAACTTTCACTTTTTTAGATCAAATTTTACATATTCTTGGCTTTTGGCGTTTCGTTCTTTAGTTGTTTGGAGGTCAGGTAGCTGCAAGAAAGCTTCTGCAGACAAGTCTAGCTAAAAAGCTGTGTCCTCTCACCACACCGTACTTCACTCTTGACCGTACAGAGATACAGACTGTCTGCCTATCCTTGAACTGAAGAACCAGGAATATGGTCCTTTAGTCCTTCTGTCTCCAAAGTGTGAAGTCATTAAAAGCTCAGTGGAAGCAGCTTATTCTTATTCCATTGACTGATATCTAATACTCCCCCAAATATCCTGCAAAACTTTGCCTGGAGCCTCATATTATGACACTTCTTTCCCTGTTACTTCTTTGTTTTCGTTCCCAGAAAGTCTTCAGTCCTAACCAATCAATCTTTGTATCAAGTAAGAGTCATTATTGTATATGATTATTTTTTTCAATGATACTAGTTAGCTCAATTTTTCCTTTCACACTGTTTTCAAGATGTAGTACATAGCAAGGAGTAATGAGAATTGTTATGTATTATAACCTGGGTATTAATGACCATCTGGGAAAGCTGACAGCCCAAGGAAATATCCTATGGTGCCTTTTTGATTTCTATTATAGCTCATTTGTTTTAATTAGGTGAGAAAAGAAAAGAAATCTCTCTTCCCCTACTGTGGCTGTCTGAAGGAATAATAGTGCCCTAGGCAACAGGTACGACTGTTTTAATAAACTGGCAACAAAAATAGGATTCAGTTTCTTAGAACTTATTAACACTTGAGGAAGGAAGATTTTGACAGTAACATTCAAATCTTCCTTGTCCAGCGCCCCCCATACATTAACTAGTCGGCGTTGCTCATAAAACACTTGTAAAAGTATTTTAAATATATTTAAGATATTGTGACGACTCATCCACAGAATATGAAATGTTTCCAGAATTAAATAAATTAAATAATGTGCTTTTTGACAGACTGTTATGAGTGCTTTTTGATTATCATATCAAAAATGCAGTCTTTCTGACAATAACCAAAGTTTTTTTTTTTTTTTTTTACAATGATAAGTAAATTACATGAATCTAATAGTGAATGGTTGTAAAATCGTACAGATTTTCAGTGCTGTTATTTGCTTGGTTAATTTAAAATAAATGAATACAGAAATTTTGCATGTCTCAAAATTTCTTATTTATTCACTATAATCAGAGATGGGACATTTCAAAGCATGAAATACTAAGCAAGCTTCTTCACTCCATAAAACATTAGATGGAAATTAGAAATAAATTGTTTATTAATGAAAGAAGAGACATATTCGCCCTTGCTTATTGGAGCAAAGAGAGGTCATAAAAAAGATAAAAACAGGACAAGGAATATTTGTAGAAAGTCACTAAAGAGAATTCTTTGTACAAAAGATATGGAAAACTAGGAAATACTGAAAATAAGAAACTAAATATGAAAGATGATGATAGGCTATCATTCTACAAATATATAGGTAAGAAGAAAAAATAAAATATCCTGATTTTATTTTAAAAGATTGTGAAAATATGTATTCAAGTTTTTACAGAGGTTTTAAAATGAATGTTTTATCAGCATTGCCTTATAAATCTTTTCTTCCTGTGAAGAACATAATTACTTCTGTTTTACATTTGAAAAAACATATTTATGGTCTATTTTGATGTAGGGTTCTCCTGTTGTTCAATGATCATGAATTGAGAATAAAGCTGAGTCCTCCTGGCTCCATTTGCCAAAACATGGACAGGACTGTAATTTGGCTGGCAAATTGTAAAAGGAGACCCATATGCTTTTGTGTAGTTTTTATGCATGGCAAGTGATAGATGAGTAAAGTGAACGGTATATCTCTCATGTTGCCCCCATTTCTGAATTACATAATGTGAAAACATATTGAGCTTTAAAGATGTGGGAGATACCACAAATATAAAAAAATTCAGAAAACATTTTTACAAAACAATTGGTATATTAGAAAGAAAGTCAGTGACTATGACTTAAAACTATGAATAAACGAGAAAGTACTTTCTATGTAATAATACATCTTTTGGAAATTCTATACACATTTTAGCTTTGCTCTCATTAACCAAAACAATCAAAAACTTTAAATTACATTGTGTGCCAATGGCACGGTCTTATGACTATCACCAAAAGTGACAAGATGTATTCATGTTAGATGAACATTATTTTTGAGAACGACCAAAAGTTGCTTCATGACAAGTTTGGATTCTGGCAATATGGTCTGCAGGGAAAGCGTGTAGTCTATGAGTGTAGAGAAGAGTTCGCACCTGACATAGGGAGAGTAGAAAGCCATGAAGATACTCCCATAGCAAGAAAAAAAAAAAAATACAGAGTTACATACTGTCACATTGTCTATACTTCAAACACTGGAAAACAGTCTAATGACCCACACATCACAGTGGTTGAACAAACAATTTATACAATGTAAATGCAGTGGTAAGGTGAATGAGGAAGATCTCTAAGAACTGACGTGGATTAATTTCCAGGGTTGAAATGTTAAGTGGAGGGATTGGGAATTTAGGTCAGTGGTAGAGTGTGGACTAGTTCACTCCCTAGCACCAAAAAAAAAAAAAAAAAAAAAAAAAAAAAAAAAAAAAAAAAAAAAAAAAAAAAAAAAAAAAAAAAAAAAAAAAAAAAAAAGATAAGAACAAAAAAGGATTCTATAGTATTGTTCCCTGTTTTGTAAGAATACGCTCTTATGTAAAAATAAGCCAGAAAAATAGAAAAGATAAATAGGAATAAATACGCCCCCTTTACCTACCAGTATAGGTGATGGTATGAAAACACAATAAAAAGCAAAAAAGGAGTGATGCTTCTCTGAATATACAGTTCCAGTACAACTTTTAAAACCACATTAATATCGGTCCAGATAGTATGCGTTGTGTCTAGATATCCCCTTCAAAGCCTCATGTGGTCATAGGTGGGGCTTTTTCAGTGCCGGCTGGATCTAGAGTGTGTGAAACTGGGATTAAGTGTGTGATGCTGGCATCAAAGGTATGTGATTACTAACTTAGGGCATGGATTCATTTGACATAGCTCTGGGTATAGATAATGGGAAAGCCCACCCTGACTGAGAGTGCTACCTGCCCTAAGGGTGTGTACCCTGGTAGAATATAAGGGACAGAAATAGAGCTGCTGTCATCACTTGCTGCTTCTCTGCTTCTTCGCTACTTTGCTGCTTTGCTGACTTCTGCCCTGCCAGGGACTGTTTCTCCTCTGCAATGCCCCTCTGCCATCCCGCCCTGCCTTGGAGCCAGCCCACTGTGAACTGAAACCTCTTCAAACTGTGAGCTACAGTAAATCTTTTCTCCTTTAACTTTGGGTGTCAGATTGTTTAGGCTCAGCAACAAGAAAAGTACTGTAACAATTGCATTTTCTCAAAATGAATATATAAATATTTAAATGAAGAGACAATATAGAGGAATAAAAATCACTCACTAACAGGAAAATAAAGTTTCTATATTCCAAATGAATTGCAGAAACTATTTCAAAGGGGTAAATTTAGAAAAAACAAAACAAAAACAAAAAAAGAATGAACCTAATTAACTTCAGGCAACAGTATTTCGATTATGTACTCTAAGTGAATTCAAACGTGAACACAACTATTACGTTGCAGTTAGTAAACTTGTTTTTCATATATGTATAAACCATCGATTCTGAAAGTGTGTATTCTAGAATTGAGCAAACAAGTGAGCATAATGTGGACAATTTGAACCAAATTTCTATTATTGAACAGGTGGTCCCTGTCCTACCTAGTACATAGGCCTTTTCTACCCTGTACAAAGAAATAAGCAAAATACATAGAAATGATAAGAAAAGAAGAGTTTTACTAAAGTGCAAGTACACTCTGCAGAGTGGGACTGGGCGATGAGGGATTTAAATAGCAAGTGTGACTCAGAACAATTCCTACTTTCAATTTTTAAGGTATCTATTGAGATTTTTTATGGTTCTTGGGATTCGGATGGTACCTAACAGGACATTCTCCAATTAATTGAAAGTCTCCACCTTCTCACTTGGAGAGGGATGTTTTTAAATTATACAAGTCTAGTTGGAACTAGCAAAGTGGATAAAGCTCATGGGAAAGTCAAAATAGCAATACTGAAAATATTCAAATGATTGGGAGTTACCTTCAGTAACTCTAAAGCAGTTATAGTGCATGCCTCTTGGGCTCATGTCAGATTTCAAGAAAATGTGATTAGGAAGCATATTTCTCAAGTTCATGCTTCATGTTCAGGATGCAGGGATTACAGAGGATATTCTTGTAGTCTCTCAGAGCTAGAAGGCATTCAGTTTTCTGTAAGCCTAAGAACAGAATATTTCCCATACTGTCATCCCCTGCCTCATTTCTTTGAAATGAAATGAAATAAATAAAATATAAAGATAGAAATGTCTACATTTATATGTTGTATACAGGTATCTCCTATCTCTTGTTAAGAAGATCTAAAATAATGAAACATGAGTATCAAAGAGTTTGTCTAGCACCAGACGATAGTTTCAAAACATCATTTTCAAAAATAAGGAAATAATGTTTTTTTGAGAAAAGTCACTAACAATACTATAAGGAAAATTCACTGTAAGTCTGGAAAATTTTTTTGAGATAGGGTCTTTTTGTGTTGTTCAGCCTGACCTTGAACTCACTATGCAGGCTAGGGTGGCCTTGAACTTGTACAAACCCTCCTGCCTCAGCCTCCTGAGTGCTGGGATGGCAGGCATGTGCCACCATACCCAGCAAGACTGGAATATTTTATGATCTCAGAAAGAAAATCTAAAAACTGTTGAGGAAATAAAAGGAAATTATATTAGTCACTTTCCTGACATTGGAATAAAATACATGACACCCACAACTGAAAGGAGAAGTTAGTTTGGCTTATGGTATCAGGAGGCTCAGTCCATGATTGGCCGGTTCCCAGGCAGAAATGGAATCATGTAAGGACATATTACAGAAAAGCTCCTCAACCTATGGAAGCCAAGAAGTAGGAAGAAGGAAAGGACAAGAATATACCTCCTAGGTCATGCCACTAGTGGTCCACTTTTTCTCACCAGACCCAACATTCCAACAGCATAATTCAGCTATGACTTCATCACTGAATTCAATCAACTGATATGTATAGTGCCTCCATAGTATAATCACCTTCCAAAGCTCCGCCTCTGAACACATGCAACTTTTGAGGAATATGTTAGTTCTTAACCATAACATTCTGCATCTGACCCCCGAAAGGATCATATTCACCTCATTATGCAAAATGC
>PVJO010030128.1:0-15944 GCA_004026905.1 Hystrix cristata
AATTTAGGGCCTTGTGCTTGCTAGGCAAGCGCTCTACAACTTGAGCTAAATCCCCAACTCCTCTCTGGGTGTTTCTTAAGCCAATCGAGTTGACACCATTATGATTAATTATCACAAGCTTAGCAAATCATAAATCAGTATTCTTAAAATAGTTATTTTACTTTCTTCATGTTCACAGTAATTATGAAATCAATCAAAATTTGCATGGCTTATTTTCTTCTAGACTTGTACATAATGCTTTCCTAAATTTTTGAGTATAAGTTAAATGGATTCACAAAAACAAAATGTATATCCAGACAATGGAATATTATGTAGCAATAAAAAGGCATGAAGTACTGATTGGTAGTATATGGATGAACCTCAAAAACCTCAAGTGAAAGAAGCCATTCACAAAAGACCACCTATCAGAGTATATAATTCTATTCATATGAAATGTCTGGAATAGACAAATCCATGTAGCCAGAAAATGGATCTGAGATTGCCTAGGGTTCAGGTGGTTGTGAAAAAATGGGGAATGACTGTTGTTGGGTATACAGTTTTGTTTTTTTTTCTGGAGTCATAAAAAATGATTGTGGTGATGACTGCAAAATGCTGTGAAAATAACAGAAACCCTGAATTGAATATTTTAAATGGGTGAACTGTATGTTACATAATTCATACCTCAGTAATATTTTTAAAAAACAAAATCATGATTTTATGTTCCTAAGAGTTAAATAGATTATGAAATATCTCAAATATACATTACCTTTAAAAGGCATAATTCTGACAAAAATATTTCTAATACATTTAAGGTAAAATGGGATAAATTGTGGTTTCCAAAATTGTTTTTGCAGGGGTGGATAAAAGAAACCCTTTTTTGGAAACCAACAAAGCAAAACAATCTGGGGCTGCCCTGGTTGAAGCAGAGTATAAGACTACTCATAACCCTGCCCTTTCTGCTATCTGGCATCTAAGAAAACTCTACCGGGATTGGGAAAAGACAGCATGTAAGTTACAGCAAGAAACAACATAAATAATTGAATAAATACAAATAAATAAAAACTGTGCAAGTTGAATGGTTTGCTAGCTGGCAGGCTACCTTGTAATAAAAGCTCAAAATTCTCATGTTAGTAAATACAGAAACTTCTGGATTCTACTTAAGTAAGTTTGAATTCTGCTTCCATAATTAGATTTAATGCATGTCATTTAAAAGTGTAAGGGGCTGGGGATTTAGCTCAGTGATTAGAGTGCTTGCCTTGCAAGCACAAGGGCCTGAGTTCGATCCCCGGCACCACAAAAAAAAAATAAAAAATAAAAAAAAAAAAATAAAAATAAAAGTGTGAATTATTCTAAAGTGAAGCTCTACCTCTAATAAATATGTTTTTTCTTACCTTCTTGGATTAGGGATATTTGTATTTTGTTTATAACAACAACAAAAAATAAAAAGATCCCCAAGTTTTAAAAAAGTTGCCCTAATTCTCTGACATTCAAAGAGCTGCTTTTCCTGGCTAAGTTTCACTTGAGAAAAATGGAAGATGCCTGTTTGCCTGTCTGATCACCTTCACCAGCCTCCTTCCTCTACCCCTGCCCACCCACTAGCACCGTTCTCAGGAAGGCTCTGATTTTCTCTGCCTTGGCTGTGACTTTCCCTTCTATATCCCCAGAATCACAGTGATGTACTAGAATGACCAATGGTCAGAGTTAACCAGTGATATGGAGGTAGCCAACAACTAAATTTCAACTCTTGTAGTACTAAATTCAGCCAGATAGAAAGTTCACAGTGATTGTTGATTTATCTAGAGAATATATAGGCTTTTGAATTCTCTTCTGACTCGAGTCAGCTGCTCCAGATTTGCGCAAGGCATTACTAAGCCCACAGCTGATTACAATACAATTCAGACAAAGCATTTAGTAAGATTATGCAGATATTAATTCTACTGATGAGCCAACTGAAATAACAGGTCAACGCAGCACCATAGGAAGTGACATGTCCATCTCAGAGCACGTTTAGAATGAAATTCTCCATTAGCCATGACTGTATCACTCAACTAGCCTCCACTTTCTAATACTCTGAGCTTTTGAACAAGCCTACAACTATACTACAGGAGATTACACAACTATAAAAAAAACTAGTGAAATACAGGATGCACCCAGCTAGGGCAGAAAGAGGAAGGCATTTCTCTTGGGCTGAGTGGACTGACTTGGGTGGACACGAGATGGGGCATTTCTTCGCTGTGTCCCATTTACTACAAACTCAATGAAGGTTCATTTGCACTGAAAAAGTAGGGAGCAGTTTTCAACTCACATGTGCTTATATAACCCCATACTCTTCTCGGATGGCTCATTAACACCTAAATATATTTTATTATTATATATGACATACCACACTATACATCATTATGACAAAAACAGAACTGAACATTACACACACACACACACACACACACACACATATGTATAGATATGGAAAGTAGAATAAAACTGTATTTTACAGATTTCTTTCTTCTGAGGGGCAGAAGAAATCTCTTTGGAAACCCAATAAAGCAAAACAATGTTCTCACCTTCATTCTTTCAATTTGATAACTTTTAAACTCAAATTAATAACCTTTCTTTACACTTTGCGCTCATAACCAAGGCATGTTCTTTTTCCTTTAGAAATGAATTTTGGATTTCCTCCTTCCTGGTAGCTTTCCACAGTTACCAACTTTTCTTGAGTCAAGTTTGTGCCTCCCACTTTTTCTACTTACTGCTATCAGAATAGTCCTCATGGGTTATTTCTATTGTGCTATTTACCTTCTCAAAAAGGTAACAGCTATTCTCTACAATTAAATCTTCTCAGCCTCTGTGTAATGAATGGCTCATTTTGTGATAACTTGACCAGCCACAGGGGGCCAGAAATTGGTAAACCATTATTTCTGTGAGGGTGTTCCTGGATGAAATTTACATTTAAATCAGCACACTGAAAGAGCAGGTAATACAGGAGAGCCTCATCCCTTTGGTTCAAAGGTTGAAGGCCTGAATAAAGCAAAAGGCTGATCTTCCTCAGAGTAAGAGAAATTCCCTTACCTTTGAAATATGACATGGATGCGTCCTGTTATACAACAGCTTCCAGCCTTCAAATTTTAGGTTAGAATATTGGCTTTGCAGATTTTGGACTGGTATATATATTTATATATGTATATTTTTTTCCTAAAGAACCCTAATACACTATCTCAACCCTAGTACCATTTCTCTAACTCATTTTTATTAGATTTCAGACTTTCTACTCTACTGAAACAAATTTATTTGTTGCCTTCTACCCAATTTCCATAACACTCTCTAAATGTTTCTGTTAAATAACTGATATGTGTCTCAATCATCTGTATTTGCTTCTCACTTTGAGAATAAGGCATCTACTTTTTTTACTTCTTTCTTGTACACATACATATGTGTCTATACATATGTATATTTTTTCTAATGTATATACATACATAAATTATACACAAGGTATGATAAAAATGTTATGTTTAAATAAAAAATTATTACTATGAAAGACACGCTGTCATTAATCTCCCTCAAAATACTCCCTTTTGCTTTAAACATATTTATCTCACCATTCTTGCCACTTTCTAAGGCAGTTCTGATTTTTTTTTTTTTTTTTTTGGTGCCGGGGATTGAACTCTGGGGCTTGTGCTTGCTGGGCAAGCGCTCTAACCACTGAGCTAAATCCCCAGCCCTCTAAGGCAGTTCTGGAAATCCTCTTTCATGAGCGTTTTTAGTTGTGCCATGTGGCTGCCTCCATGT
Organism: Hystrix cristata; assembly: GCA_004026905.1. Taxonomy (NCBI): domain Eukaryota; kingdom Metazoa; phylum Chordata; class Mammalia; order Rodentia; family Hystricidae; genus Hystrix; species Hystrix cristata. The sequence continues at coordinate 3,763 of PVJO010030128.1, forward strand.
CCTGAGCCAACTCCAAACATTTACATTTCATAGTTGTTTTGACTTTGGGGAACCGCTAGAAGTTACATTGCACAGTGCTAGATTAGGTGAGTAGGTGGATGAAAACACACCATCGTGTTTTTTATGAACCTGTCTTTCCATTGGATAATACTCAACAACAGCATTCACCATATTTCTTATCATACCTTATAAACACACTACAAAAGAGGTCTTCCAAAACTGCTCAGAAAGTGGCAAGAACAATATGATAATTGTGTTTAGTGTGAGGGGGATTAATGGCAATGTGTCTTCTGCAGGAATAAATTTTTTTTATATAAACACATACCATATTTTTGATTAGCCCCATGTATACACACACACACAAACACACACACAATTACCTCTTGCCTAAATCTGGTACATATTTTAATGTTTTTCTCTTTGCTCTTTTGTTTGTTTTGTTTTTATGTAGAAGAATCACACATTGGATTACAATTGATTGCCATGTAAATGTGCTCTGCTTCCACGTTAATTTTGTTCTGTTAGGGCACAGAACAGAGTTTCAGACAAACTTTAGCCTATATAATTTAAACATACTATTGACATAATGTTTTAATGTTAGAATGAAGTGCATACTTTATATTTTTCAAGCTCAGTTATATTGCTTTGCTAAAAGTAAATAGTACCTTCAGGACACCATCTGGTAAAAATCTCTCTGTGGATTAACCCAAAAAGGAAGTGAACGAATTTTTATATATTGCATAGTTGTGGTTGCAAAGCTGCAATAAAAATATGTTTTCAATGCACTGGTGTAAGTGAGACTTCAGAGTTCAGCTACCTCATCTGACTTGATCCAAAAGTCTTGGAATATTTAAGACAGTATCTCATCAACAGGGAGAAGGAGGGATGTTTTCTTTTCTAACATTCCTATGACTTGGAAGAAAAATAATAATAATAATCCAGGAAATTGAAGTTCATGAGCTGGAAAATATGAATTTGGTCTTTAGAAAGCATTCATTAAAAAAATAATAAGCAGTTCCTTAATGATAGGACATAACATGTTAGTCTGAGCCTGTAAGACAGTTGGATAAGACCTGACAATGCCATTGTGTGCAAGCCTGCTGATGCACAATGGACAAATTAGTTTTTACTTTTGTTTTGTTAATAATGTGCTGTCCAAGCCTTGATCTAGTACAATGAATAGAGGAATGGAACGTACCCCCACCTCTCTAGGGATTCCATTCCAGAGACTAATAGATTTCACTGTCAGAAAACATTTCCCGGATTCAGTCTCAAATTTCCGTTAGTTAATTTCATCCCATTACTTAACTATAAAGCCCCTTATCCTACCTTTAAAAATGACTTGATTTACATGATGTTTATATCTTTCAAATATTTGTAAAATGTTATCATAACTAGACTCAGACAGAAGTGAACAAACAATATATGTTTTACTTTTTTTCCTGTAAATTTAAGTTTGAAGTCCATTATACACTTTTTTTCCAGTTTGGACAAAACTCAATTTGCTTATTTGAGGTATGTACATGACATAAAGTGGTATTCTCCTTGTGATATCAGCAGTACTATTTAAATAACTTTTATCTTCAAGCCACATGATATGAAGCTTTTGCATATACAGACTAAAATCTCACTGACTGATTTTACTGCCATACTGTATTACAAGATCATATATAATTTGCTACCACTATCATCTCAAGTAAACTCTCTTGGTATTACTGCTTTCCAAGTACTGTATATCCTGCCAACTGAATGGCTGTGTTTCTGATTATTTTTCCCCAGATGTATTAGCTACATTTTTCCAGGTTGAATCACATTTCATTTCCTGCCCATATTTCTAACCACTTTAAGTCCCTTTTATCTGCCTTCACTGGTTTTGTCAACACTGTACAATTTAGCATCGTCTGTAAATTTAATTAACATGATGTGCATCCTCTCTTATAAATCATTAATGAAGTTTCTCTACAACGATTTGTTTATTTTCTAAACTCTAATGCTGTTTAATGTTTATGGTCTTGCTATATTCTTAAGAATATACCACTTTTTTGCCACTTAATATTTCTTTCATTAGTTTAGGAGTGGCTGATGGTGAACTAACAGCAGAATTATGCTCAGGGTCACTGTTTTCCTTTTTTGAATATTAGTGCTAAATTACATTTACGATTGTTACTGTGTATAATGCAAAGCTTTTACTGATAATTTTCTGCCTTTCTGCAATTGCTACATTTTTTTCATGTGGGCATTAGAACACCAGAGAAGCTTCACTATTAATCTTCTCACATTCATGACGTAAAACTGTCAAAGATCCTTCATCCCAAATTCTGTTGTGCAGTGAGTTGTTCAAATTTTAGGTTCCAATTTATCATGACAATATTCTGTTACATTAAATGAGTAAAGATTAATATAGAATGTTTCTATTTTAAGTATTTTGAAATTGGTTAAGTTGAATCAAGATCTATATGGTTCACATGAGCTGAAAACTATTTTCTTTTACATTTAGAAGTATAGTTTTTTTTGTATTTAAAATTCTTCTGTTGATTTAAAACCTATGTTGTCTTCAAAAAAATATCAGCCTCTATAAGTGTGTTTGGAACATAATACTAGATACAACACACCATTCAGATTAACAACAAAACAAAAAATTACCAATATCACAGCAGCTACCATATACATTTTTTCCCATTACCAATTTCTTCTTTCCTGTACGAGAAATAGCTTCTATAAAAATAAATTCTTGTATACATCTATATGTGTATACCCAGAGCTAAGAAGTACTTTTTTTTTTTTTTTTTTGTGGTGCCAGGGATCGAACTCAGGCCCTTGTGCTTGCAAGGCAAGCACTCTAATCACTGAGCTAAATCCCCAGCCCCCTAAGAAGTACTTTTTTCAAAAAACTGAATATCTTAGACATTTTACTTATTAATTTCTACTTCTTACTAATTCATTTTTTCAAAATATTTCTCTTTTCTTACATGAACATATTGCCATATGTTTTCAATAATCTTGGAAAAAAGTATACATTCTTTTCTTCGATTTTTCCTTACCTAAATCCCTACTGTTATCTTTGCAAATCACTTTTTTCCTTCTCTTAAAAATCTATAGCCTTAACTTACTATTTTTGGACAATTTCTTGTGCTGCCCTTTTCTTGTTTATATGTATATGAATAAATACGTTTAAATTGCTTGTTTTGGCCTAATTATGATCTACAGGTTTGATTTTATATACCTAAATCAATAAGAGTTTTTCTCAACTTGTGTTTTTGGCCAGTTCTTACATTTTATTTTATTTGTTAAAAGATTAGAAAATCCAGGTGGGTACCTATATATAAGTAATTATTGCCTCTTAAATCTATACTTCTGTTTATTTTGATTATCAAATTTTTCCTTGTCTAGATTTTTTGTTCTAATTTAATTTCCATTTCTCAACTCTATATTCATGTAGTAGCTTTAACATATTACCATTTTCTAAACCAAAGCTTGACTTACATTTCTTCCTTAAACAGTTTGGATATTACACAATAAAAAGCTGACACATTTAGGACTTTTTCATATTTTACCAACTACCTTGTTATTGCTTTAAAAATTTCATACTTTCAATTATTTACAAGATGTTTATCTACATATGGTTTATACGAAGAAAAGTTGGAAACGATCAAAATATATAATAATTAGGGAGCTAGATAAATAAAACATTGTACAATCATAAAACAGAATATTATGAATCTAATCAATATAGGCAATTACCAATTGTACCCTGTCAATAATAGTCTCTTTGCCCAGTAATACCAGGATATAAAGTCAAGCACCATAAATACAGAGTTCCAAATACCAAGCCACCACATCTCAAGAGGGGTAATTCTGGGGTACTATAAACTCTGAGAGCTCCTGATGGTATCAGTCTGAGGCTAGACTTCTTTTGAAATTACATCTTTGCTAGCTCTGTCCTTACCTTTTCCTGCTTTCCTCACATTCTTTTGAGAGTACTCTCTCAACAAATCACTGTGTAAGAATCTATTTCTTGAACTCTGGTCCTAAGGGACTCAAGAGTCAGTGACAGAGGTGGTCCTGGGAAGCGGACTGTAAGGGTGAGATTATGGATCATTCACTGACTAGCTGACTGTAAACAAGGACCTCAAAATTAGTGGTCAGGGGTTTTTTACATGAAGTAGCAGTGCAAATGTTAAGATTTTCATTGAATTGAACTGAGATGGAAAACATAGTAAATAATTCACTGGCTTGTGCCGTATCTCCAGATTTTGTGTAAATATTATGGAACTGGATGGCTGTTAGTGAGAGTTAGTGATATGATGAAGAGATGAAATGATGGGCTCAGGATGATTAATCACCAACTGAAAACAATGTGTGAATTTTGGAGACCTTTATCTCTGTATTATTTTTGTAGTATAATAAATAAGAAACCTTCATATAGAAGACATAGAGGGACCAGATAATAAAAGGACTGCTAGCCCAGTCCTATCTCATAGTGAGTTCAATACATTCACAGACCTATCTGGATGTTATTCCTCCTGTTTCTTTTTTCTTTTTCTTTTTTTTGAGACAGGGCCTTGAGATGTACACCAGGCTGGCCTTGAACTCACTATGCAGCCCAGGTTGACCTTGAATTTGTATTTCTCCTGCTTCTAAATAAAAAATCAGAATGGAAACACTAGCAGTTAACAAGACCCTCATCCTTAGTCCTCTGAACTGCAGCATCAGTAGTGAAGTTCCTGAAAATGTCCTCCTACTCACTACCAAGAGAGTAAATTAAAAATAACATTTGCATATCTCATATGCAAAGAACAAACCTCACTTCAAAAAATTAAGATACACAGGGTGCATATTAATTTTATTTATCAGTTTTTTATCATAGTGCTGGGTATTAGATCAAACACTATTCTGGATATTTCTCGGAAGGTAGTTTAAAATAAGATTTACATTAAGTCGGTGGATTGTGATTAGAACATGAAGGTGTTGGAACATGTGGGTGGCTTTTATTCCTATGTAAGAGGCCTGAATAGAACACAAGGCTAAGCTGGATGTGGTGCATTCCTGCTATGCCAAAATGTGAGAAGCTGAGGCAGAAAGAAGCTGGGCTACAAAGAGAGACCATGCCTCAAAAAAAAAAAAAAAAAAATCCCCCAACGCTGATTTCTCAAATTGCCATCAGGTATCAGATCACCTTCAGACTGCATGTGCAACACTTACTTTTCCTGGTTCTTCAGCAAACTAGCTTTGGACTCAAATTGCAACTCTTTCCTGTGTCTCCAGCCTGCCAGCCTACCTCATCAGTTTTTGTAATTTTATAATTGTAATTTGCTTGACCGCCAAGCCTTTGCAATTGCAGGGGCCAGTTCCTGAAAATAAAACTCTCTATATGCGCAGTTTATCGGCTCTGTTTCTCCGGACAACTTGACAAATACAGGCAAATAGTCACTACCACATCCCTATTTCATTTGCTAGTAAGATTCCTATGAAAACTGGATTAATTGTGGCAGAAAACAATAGGTTACAACAATTTAACCCAAATAGTAACCCTGAGTGTAGCTGTTGTGCAAGATGTGGTACATTTAATGAAGAAAACTAGCATGGTGCCTGTGATATAGTACACATCTACTGACCTGGAGGTTGAATTCAATACTTACTAAATTATCACTTTCATTTGTAGTTGAATAAAGGTCTAAGAATTTAAACTACAGTTTTTAAAAAATTAGTTCATGTTTACAGTGCTTACTGTTTACATACATCTTAGGGAATATATATATGTAGTTATATGTTAATTGTTTTTATTCTCCTTCTTCTCCCTTCTCTTCTGCCTCTGTTCGACTCTAGATCCCCTTCCCACTTGCAGATCTATCTCCCTATTTCCTACTGTTTATCTTTTATTTTGTTTTATAACTTATTTATACTTGGAGTTTCTCATATAAGAGAAGTTATGAGGTATTTAAGCTTCTATGTCTTATTTCATATAACGTTATGGTCTCAAGGTGCATTTGTTTTCCTACAAATTGTCTCAAATTTATCCTTCTTTATGGCACAGTAGTACTCCATCATATATAAATACTGTATTTTCTTTATCCATTTACTTTTGATAGACATATATACTGCTTCTAAGATTTAGCTGTTATGAGTGGTGCTGCTACAAACATGGTTATGAATGTGTCTTTAACTCTTTAAAGAAGATACTTAAAGGTGAATAGCTGGGTTGAATGGAATTTCTATTTTTAGCATTTTCAAACATCTCCATATTGATTTCCATAGAGGTTGTATCAGTTTATATTCCCACCAATACTATAAAAGAGTGCTTTTCTTCCCCTGCAGCCTCGCCAGAATTGGTTATTATTTGAATTTTTGATGACAGTCATCCTTTCCGGAGTAAGATGGAGTCTTTACGTTGTTTTAATTTGCATTTCTCCTGTGGCCAGAGATGCTGAGCATTTTTGCCCTGGATTTATTGGTTTTTCTGAAAAGCATCTGATCATTTTTCTGAGAAGTGTCTGATCATTTCCATTGCCTATTTTTCCATTGGGTCTTTCACTTTGCGGGGGGGGGTCTGATTTTTTGAGTTCTTTGTATATTCTAGACATTAGTCTTTTGTCAGAGGAAAAACTTTTTACCATTCTGTAGGTTGTCTCTTCTGAAACTATAGTTTGAGTTTAGAAAACAGACGCACTCTGAATGTGGGACTAGAAACCTCACTTCTTGTTTTAGCTTCTGATAATATAGGCTATATTCAAAATGAGCTGACATTATCAGCATTCAAGCCATGTTATTATCTAAATTACTCTACTACATATAAGTGTGGTTGCTACTGAAAGAAGTATTATCCAGTCTTTAGCAAAAGTTTATTTCCAAAAGCTATCCCATTTGACACAGTGGTTAAAGTTCTCATTTGGAAAAGTTTCAATTTTGATACAAAGTTTTAAAATTTATAATACAACATCACAACTGCAAAGGCCTTAAACTGCTATGTGATAATACAAGTCAGGAGCCAGGTGCAGTGGCACATGCCTATAAACTCAGCTACTCAGGATGTAGAGGCACCAGCATCACAAGTTCAAGGTCAGTCTGGGCAACTTAGAGTGAATCCATAACAAAGTTAAAATTAAAAAAAATGGACTAGGCAGGTAGCTCAGAGCTCCCTAGTATGGCAAAAAAAAGTCAAGATATTCAGTATCTATTTCTGAAAAAAATGCACAGAGTTAACAATGTTTAAGTTCCAGAGAGGAATAAAGTTTACTGTTGATACTATCGGTTCAATAACATAGATTCTAATATTTAACATTTTCCACAAAGCATCTGCTTATAAATAATACAACTGTGCTCCTTAAGCATGACCTTTATAAATCTGTTCAACTGAATCTTCTGCTCCACACTATCTTTTTCACTATCAGTTGTAATACATCTTAGCAGATTCTACTTCAAGTTGTACTACTTTTGTTTAAATCTTGTCTATGGTTGTATCAAACAGACTATTACAGAGCCAACAAAATGATCTGTCTTTTTTCTTTGGTCATTTTTTAAAATAAACTATTGATGTTGGTTACAATGTCCTTAACTTATGGAAAAGCTAGTAATTTTTAAAATGTTAATTTTCTTAGTATACCTATCTTTAGCTACTGCAACCAAACACAGTTTAATTAACTCACCATCAGTAAATTATTTTCTTTGCTTGGCTGAAAAGAACACCCAGGACTTACTATAGTGCAGCCTTATTTCTCCCATTTTAACTTTGTGAAGAAGATGTGTTAAATGAGATATTCTATATTACATTTTCCACCTGTTTTGATCACCTGTTTTCCTGTGAGCTGGGCACATTATGACAAGTGCTTAGTCTGGAAGCACTCTATAAGACTTTATCATAGGTATAGGATCACTGTACAGTAAACACAGTATTTTGTCATCTAATAACAAGATCATTCACAGTACATTACAGGCCATGGTTTGCCTATAATAGTATACAGCAGTGAGGACAAACCTTTCAGAGCTTTCAGTCTTACAAATAGCCCGCTGCAGCATCCAAACCATAGATTAGTATATACATAGTATTAGTAGTATAGAGTCAGTCTTGCCTCCAAGATTATGTTATTTCTGCTTTCTGCCACAGTATAGTTGAAAGAGACCTAAACAGATTGGGCATTTCACATAATATTATATTGGCCCACTATTTTGATGATATAGTCATCAAACCTAACTCATTGGAAATACCAAAAACACTGCATTCCTTTGTAAGAAAAATACTCTCCTAGAATAAGAGATAAGACCTACGAAGATAGAAAGTTGTGTCACAATGATAAAGTTTTCAGGGACATATGGGGCACACTAGACCACCTTCTTCAAATTAAGACCACGTACTGCACACTGTACCTCCAACACTAAGAAAAGACTATGAAACTTGGTAAATCTTTTGCAACCAAAGACATAATAATAAAAGAAAACTACAGACCAGTATGTCCTATAAACATATACTTAAAAGTCCTCAAGAAAATATGAGCACGTTGCATATATACATATCCTACACCACTAAGTGGGGTTTGGCACAGGAATAAAAGACACATTTTATATTTGAAAATCTGTCAATACGAGCCATCATATTACCAGCCTAAAGAAAAAATATTCTACATAATCATACCAATTGATGCAGAAAATAATTTGGGAAAATACGATATACTTTCATGACAAACACTAAGTACACTGGAAATAATGGAAACTTACAAACCCAATAAAAGAAATCTAGAAAAAATGTACAGCTAATAATACCTAATGGTGAAGGGTATTTTCCCCCTAAAAATAATAACTCTATAAAGATGTATGACATGATTTTACCTATTCCTTTTGCTTTGCCTTTATACATAAATTTTATAATCACTCTACCTTTATTCACAAAAATCCTACTGGGATTTCCTTACCATTCTAATTGCCTTTTATTCCTTTTTTAAAAAAATAAAACTCTAATCACTTCTGAGGAAGTTTTAGCCACATAAAGAATAACTAAAAGACAGGATTACAGTGAAAAATTAAAGCTGTTTATATTCAGAGAGGACATAACTATGTGTATAAAAATGCCAACCAAAGTATTTTTAGAAAAGGACAAACAACAAGAAGAAAACACGACGATAAGTGAGCAAACAAGGTTAAATATCACATGATTTTTCTTGTATTCTCATAATGAATAGCAAAATAAAAGACTGACAATAGCAAGTAGAGATATCTTTTTCAAATGGGAAGGGGAACAGAAGATAGAACAAGAACAGAGGGAGGTGAACGAAAGAGGATGGAAAAAATAATTGCAGGAAAAAATGGAAATAGAGCTTTTGCAAATGGGGAAGAGAGCAAGAGTTGGAAGGAGCAGGGAGGCATGAGAACAAAAAAAGAATTAAGATGTGTTATGTATATGTACCAATGCTCCACGAGGAATGTAATCATTATGTACTGTAAAATATGTACTAATAAAAAATAAAAATTTAAAAATGTTTTAAAATTGTAGTGATATAGACAAACCCCTAGCCAACCTTATCAAAAAAAAAGAAAGAAAAGACTCAAATCCACACAATAAAAAATGAAAGGGGTGAAGTCACAACTGACCCATCAGAAATTCAAAAGATCATTGTTACGGTTTGTGTCTAGATGTTCCCCCAAAGCCTCATGTGGTAAGAGATAGCTGGATCTAGAGTGTGTGATTACTAAATTGATCCATTGATTGGTTTGGCATTGTTCTGCTGGGATCAAGGATGTGAGACTGAGATTGGGGGTGGGAGTGCGGGCCGCCCTAGGGGCAGGTAGCCTAGATAAAAGATACAGGAAGAAGCTAACTAGCTGCTTGTTTGCATTGCTTATTTGCATACATTCCTTGCATTTTCCTCACTTTACTTTGCGGCCGGTCGGCTGCCGGTCTGACATGCCAGCCCACCCCTCTGCCATGCCGCCCTGCTTCGGACCCAGCAGACTATAGACTGAAACCTCTGCAGACTGTGAGCTAATAAACCTTTCTTCCCCTAACTTTGGGTGTCGAGTATTCTGTCCCAACAGCGAGAGAAAAGTAACTAAAACAATCACCAACACCTACTTCAAGAACCTATACTCAAACAAGATGGAAAACACCAAAGAAATGGACAGTTTCCTAGAAACATATGAATTACCAAAACTAAACCAAGAAGAGATAAAAGCACTCAATAAACCAATATCAGCCAATGAAATTGAAGAGGTAATTAAAAACCTACCAACAAAGAAAAGCCCAGGTCCTGACGGTTTCACAGCTGAATTCTACAAGAAATTCAAAGATGATCTAATACCACTATTCCTTAAACTCTTTAACGAAATTGAAAAAGAAGCAGTACTTCCAAAATCATTCCTGGAAGCAAGCATTACCCTGATACTAAAGCCAGAAAAAGATCCAACTGAAAAAGAGAACTACAGGCCAATCTCCCTAATGAACATAGATGCAAAAATTCTCAACAAGACACTGGCCAATAGAATAGAATGAATTATCAAGAAGATCATACACCATGACCAAGTAGGATTCATCCCAGGAATGCAGGGATGGTTCAACATACGTAAATCAATATATGTAAGACAACATATCAACAAAGTTAAAGACAAAAATCACATGATCATCTCAATAGATGCAGAAAAAGCATTTGACAAAATCCAACACACATTCATGATAAAAACACTGTAGAAAATAGGAGAAGATGGTGTATACCTAAATTTGGTAAAAGCCATATATGACAAACCAACAGCCAACATCACACTTAATGGTCAGAAACTGGAAGCTTTCACACTAAAATCTGGAACAAGACAAGGTTGCCCACTGTCACCACTGTTATTCAACATAGTTCTAGAAACATTAGCCAGAGCAATAAGACAAGAAAAAGAAATTAAAGGGATAAAGATAAGAAAAGAAGAAGTCAAACTATCCTTATTTGCGGATGACATGATACTCTACATAGAAGACCCAAAAAACTCCACCAAAAAGCTTCTAGATTTAATTACGAAGTTCAGTTGCATTGCTGGATACAAAGTCAACACCCAAAAGTCAATAGCATTCCTATACACAAACAACAAACCGAAAAAGAAATAGCAGAAGATATACCCTTCACAATTACACAAAAAATAAAATACCTAGGAATCTATCTAACAAAAGATGTAAAAGCTCTCTACATCGAAAACTACAGTAACCTAAAAAAGGAAATTGAAAGCGATATCAGAAAATGGAAAGATATCCCATGCTCCTGGGTAGGAAGAACCAACATAGTGAAAATGGCTATACTTCCTAAACTATTATACAGATTTAATGCAATTCCAATCAAGATACCACCAACATACTTCAAAGAATTAGAAAGGACAATCATGAATTTCATCTGGAACCAAAAGAGACCCAGGATAGCAAAAACAATCCTACGCAACAGGGGAAAGGCAGGGGGCATCACAGTCCCCAATCTAAAACTATACTATAAAGCTACAGTGATAAAAACTGTATGGTACTGGCAAAAAGACAGACCTGAGGATCAATGGAATAGACTGGAAGAAACAACTCCAAATGCGCTCAAATACCTCATCTTCGACAAAGGAGCCAAACATCCTCACTGGAAGAAAGACAGCCTCTTTAACAAAGGGTGCTGGACAAACTGGCTTGCCACATGCTGAAAACTAAAACTAGACCCATGCCTCTCACCATGCACTAAACTGAGATCGAAGTGGGTCAAAGATCTAAACATTAAAACAGAAACACTAAATTTACTGGAGAATAGAATAGGAAGAACCCTTGAAGACATAGGGGTTGGGAAAAAATTTATGGATAGAACCCAGACTGCACGGGAAACAATACAAAGAATCAGTGCTTGGGACCACATGCTATTAAAAAGCTTTTGCACAGCAAAAGAAATCACCAATAGAGCAGGACGAAAAACCACGGAATGGGAAAAAATTTTTACTAGCTATCCATCAGATAAAGGTCTAACATCTAGAATATATAAAGAACTTGATATATAAAAGTGTTCAACATCACTAGTCATTCGCGAGATGCAAATCAAAACAACATTAAGATACCATCTCACTCCAGAAAGAATCACGTCTATGAAAAAATCAACCAACAACAAATGCTGGAGGGGCTGTGGGGAGAAAGGAACCCTCCTCCACTGTTGGTGGGAATGCAGACTGGTCCAGCCACTGTGGAAATCAATATGGAG
>PVJO010030129.1:0-15878 GCA_004026905.1 Hystrix cristata
GGAGGGGGAAAGGAACAGAGGGACAAGAGAAATAAGAAATGGAAGGAAAAAATGGAAACAAAGCTTTTGTAAATAGGGAGGGAGGAGGGGGTGAGGGGAGGGGAATGGGAAAAAAAGAAGCAACAAGGTATATCATGTACAGGTACAAATCCCCAATGATGACTGTTATCAATATGTACATCGAAAATGTACCATTAAAATAAAATAAAAAATTAAAAAAAGGGTCTCCCAGGGAGACCTAGGACTGAATCCTCCAAAACCATGAGCTAGTTAAACCTCTCCTCCTTCAAGTTATGGCTGTCAGGTATTGTGCCCCAGCTATTTAAAAAATGACTATTGAGCCCCCAAGATTTCCCATCCTCTCCCCTCCGGGTACGTGAAAATTCCCTGGATTATGAATGTGATGATGTACACCCCCATGATTAGGTCATTTGTCGAAGGGGACCTGGAGATAAAGAAAGTATCTAGTGGTCCTGCCTAATCTCCTGAGATCTTCAAAAGCAGTGAGTTTCCACTGGCTGGTCACAGAAGGAGTCACAGATTTGAACCTGAAAAGGACGTGACACACCACTGTTGACATGAAGATAGAGGAGGCCACACGGCAAGGCATGCAGGTGACCTCTAGGGGCTAACAGCCCACAAGAAAACCAGGACTTCAATCTTGTTGCCAGCAAGAATGAACTTACTCCCTGGGCATGGTGGTGCATACCTGTAATCCTAGCATTTTGGAGGCAGAGGCAGGAGGAACGCAAATTCAAGCCTAGGCTAGGCAATTTAGCAACTTAGCAAGACTATGTCTCAAAATTAAAAAAAAATAAATGAATACAAATTTAAAAATTAAAAAAAAAAAAAAGCTAGGGATGTAACTCAGTGTATATGCCCTGGGTTCAATCCTCAGTACTGGGGGTAAAAAAAAAAAAAAAAAAAAAGGAGTTAATTTACAAGTAGATGTTTCCCTAGAGCCTTCAGATGAGAAGAGAGCCCAGTCCATCCCTGATTTCCACCTCATGATCCCCCAACTTGTGACTTATAATGAGCTAAGTGGCCTTGTGTTAAGCCACTGAGCTTGTGGTCATTGGTTATACAGTATTGGAAACCAAGGGACATGCCACACTGGCTGTATTCTGATCCTATTCTCAAATGGGTCCCCCAACCTAGAAGGGTCTCCCCACCAGTACCCGCCCCTCCCTTCACCCAACTCTGTGCTCAAACACCCCTTCCAAAGAGCCCTGCCCTGACCACGCCATGTAGAATAGCACCATCCCTCCATTTTCTACTTCCTGCCCACTGGGTTGTTTTGTGTATCATTTGTCACCACCTCATGTTATATGGTTTTGGTTTCATCCAAATAACTTTTTATTTTGAAATAATGTTACACTTAGAGAAAAGTTACAAATGCTGTACCAAGAATTCCATATGCTGTATCCCTCACCTGGAATCTCCTACGTTGGCACTTAAACACACGTGCTGTATGGTTCTCTCTCTATCCGGAGAGAGATTCTTTTGGAACCATTTAAGAGTAAATTGCCAATCTGATTCACCATCATCACAGACTACTCTAGTGTCTATCTCCTACCAACAAGGACCTTCTACATAATCAAAATATCATCAAAATCAAGGAATCCAATATTGGTCCCTTATTGCCTTCTAATCTTCAGACCCAGTCAAACAGTGTCAATTGTCCCAATATCAGTGTCCTTTATAATAACCAAAAAGATGCACGCAGAAATACAGTATTTCTTTGCCTCATCTCTCTAGTCTCCTCTCACCCAGACTAGACCTGTGTCTTGCTTTGCCTCTTCTTACCTTGGCACCTACTGAGGCCCCAGGCCGCTTTCTTTGCACAGGGTGTCTCCATCTAGGCATCTCCGTGGTCCCTCCACAGGCCGGCAGGCTGGGCGCCTTGGGTGGGAACAGCGTGGGACTGGGTTCTGCACCTCTCTGCAGACCCTAGCAGGGGTCCCATGTCGCCTCTTCCCCTAACAGGTGATGTAACCTTTGGTCACTTGATTAAGGTGCTCTCTGCCCTGTTTCTCCCCTATAAAGTCACACTCCTTCCCTTCATAATTATTATATCCTGGGATGGTAGTTTAAGACTGTGTCAATATCGTATCTGCAACAAGTTTTCACACAGTGGTTTTAGTTTTAGCATCCAGTAATGATTTTTATCTATCTATATGTACCAAAAATATAACTTTAAGCTGATTCTTCCAGCTCCAACCTAATACCGCAGGGTGATTCTCACCTTGCTGGTGTCCATGTCCACAGTGGCCTTCTGTGATGGCAAGAGACTGTGTTCGTCATCCTCAACACATGCACCTGCTTGTTCCAACCCAGCCCGGGCGTGCTGCTTTCCCTGCTGAGTCCCACACCCAGTGCCACCTCCAACACATATTGATGAAGGGAAGCAGGAAAGAAGAACTGAACTAATAATAAATTCACTTGGTACAAAAATTAAAACCACAGAAAAGTCTGCAGTGAGAAGTCTCCTTCCCACTCTCTACACAGGTAACAACTATTAGTAGTTTGTTATGTATATGACCTGATAGAAATATGTTTTTGTTTCCCCATTCTTTTGTACAAACCTTTCCTCATATTTCTTTTCTCATTTGTCAATGTATCTTGGAGGCTTCTCTATACTAGTACATTAAGTATGGTCTTTCCATTGTAGTAACTGTATAGTATTCTGTTGCTTGAATATGCCATACTTTATTTGGTTGGCTCATGTATAATAGACAGTTAGATTATTTCTAAGATTTTTGTTTTGTCTTGTTCTGTTTTGAGACAGAACTGCTTTATAGTGCATGTGGGCCTTGAGCTCACTATGTACCTCAGGCTGGCCTCGAACTTGTGGCCATCCTCCTGCCTCAGCCTCCTGACTGCTGGGACTACAGGTGTGTGCCACTACACCTGGCTTTGTTTCTAAGGTTTTCCTAGGCAAAATAAGATAGTAATTTAAAAAAAAAAAACCTTCAATATATTTATTTCGCAAGTATCCAAATACATCCATGGAATAAATTTTCAGAAATGGGGTTGTTGGTGTGAGCTTTTACATTTATTTATTTAATGAGTAATAGTTTGTCTCCCCTCCTAGAATGTCAACTCTGAAAATAGGACTTGGCTATTCACTATTTTCCTGGCACTAGGCATATAGTAGGCACTCGGTAAACATTTACTCACTGATTGAGTGACTGACAGTGTTCTCTGAGCCTGTGTTTGACTATCTCGAGCATTTATGGGCACCTACTGGATGCCTGGAACTATGTTCATCTCGCTAATCCTCCAAACACCCCTGGGAGGTAGGGACTGTTTGACAGCCCTATTTTCCTAATTAGGGTCCTGAGGCCCAGAAAAGGGCCACAACTAGACTGAACTCATACAGCTGGCCCATGCCAGGCGACGAGTCCCACCCAGGTAACTCAGACTCTAGGGTCTGCAACCACCAATCACCTTGCCTGCTGCACGCACACAGCTCACCGCCTTCCAGTCTCACATGGACCCCTCATCTCACCCCATCCACTTTCTTGGTCCCATCAACTTCCTGCCAGCATCACCCTCAGCCCAAGCCACTTGCTCCCCACCCTTGGCCAACACAGGACAGGACAGAGAGGAGCTGTCATTTCCATACAGCTGTCCCAGAGCCAGGCCCTCCCCGAGCTCCCCCATTTCCCTGAAAAGGCTGAATTGTCTTGGCCATTTGGGGGGCACCCCTCGGCACAGGCCAGGCTGCCTGGGCAGGGCCTGGCCGGGCTATTATCCCACATTATGTCACTCCCTTGCTCCTGAAAAGAATCGGTGACTGCTCACCCCCCTCAGCTCTCCCCCCGCCTGCTCTGTCTTTTACACTTAATTACCTCACTCATTACCCCGCAGCCTGCAGAGGCCGGACCACAACTGGGGCGTGAGTAATCCCAGCCTCATACACGGCCGGCCGGCCTCGGGAACGAATTGCCCACACAGCCCGTAAATAAAGGACCAGGCCTGCTCTGGCCTTCCTGGCAGAAGGGCCCCGTGGTGGCTGCTGGGAGGGACTGGCCTTCGCCCGCCCCATTCCCAGTTGGCCTTTGCCAGCCCTGGCGGTGTGAGCTCTACCTCCTCTAGTCCAGTGACCTTGAACTTCCCAGGCCACTGAAGTCACAGCTCGGTGCTCTCGAGACAGGTGGGACAGCTGAGGCCCGCACCTCTTCTTCACCCAACCCTGAGCCCCCAAGTGTGACTTCCGGGGCCTGCATGAGCCCTGCAGCCGCCTCCGACCCCTCCCCTCCTAAGCATGGAACATTGGCAAGTCCTTTGTCCTCTCACTTCTCAGCTCCTCTGCACATACTGTTCCCACCTCCCAAGCACCCTTCCGGAGTATACCAGGGCTGGTTAGTTCCTGCTCTGTCGAGAGGTCACCTCCAGGCTGGGGCCCCAAGTTCCTCGCCCCTCAAAGCACTGAGCTCGTACATCCCCACTGTCTGTTCGCTAGTCTTTTGAAGAGAGGACTGAGTCTTGACACGTTTCCCTTTGCTAGCGCTCAGCCCAGGTCCTGGTGCAGGGAGAGGCCATTTACTAGAGAGCAGGGAAACGTGGGCGAGTGGATGAATGAACCGTGAGGCAAGGGCTGGAGTTCGGATGGTGAGCTGATGTCCTGAGCGGGGAGTTTTGCGGGCATCCTTCCTCCTGTGCTGCGGCCTCCCAGAGTCCAGGGCCTCTGTGCTCATAAGGTGAGGATCTGGAACCTCTCTGGGTCAACACGGCCTTCTCGCAACCAGTGGGTCGGCCAGACTCCTTCCCTCCTGTCACCTCGAGAAACACAGGCCTCCCCACCCCACCCCTGCAAGAGACGGTCCATCTCGGGCCAGAACAACCTCTCCTCCATCCACATGGAGGCTTCTGCATCACTGCCATGGCATCTCGGGGGCGCCGGCACAGGGGCTGACCTTGCGGTGTGGCTTCTCCTGCTCTGAGGACATCATCTCATCTCATCCTCCTCCTCTCACCCCATCCAAGGGGTAAGGAACTTGAATGGGTGGCAGGGAGGGAGCCCCAAGACCTGCTAGGACTGAGTTCAGGAACTTTTTGGGCTGAGGTGCTATGGATCCCTTTTGTGTCTGGTGAAGCCTATTATGGATCCTTTCTCAGACACAACTTTTAAACTAACAAAATGAAATAACACAGTATTACCAAGGAAACCAATAATGTTGACACAGTCATCAAAACATTAAAAACAAGTCTGCATCTGAGTGATACAGTGTTTCTTTATTATATCTGGTAGCACAAGATGTAGCAAATAACTGTAATAATTTCCAAGACATGGTGAGTATAAATGATACTTCAAGACACACAAAACATCCCTCACGGAATGAGAGCGTATCTGATTGCTATTGGCCCTGGGTGCTGCTACTTCCCCTGTGGTCTGTTGCCTACATTCATAATCGAAGGAGTGATGTGTTTCAGATAGCGGTTAGTGAAATAAAGACGGAATACTTTTTCCACACACGTTAACGATGAACCTCTGAATTCCTTCCTATGGACTCCAGCTTCCGAGGACCTGGGCCGGAAATGGCAAGTACACCAGGCACATCCGGGTGCTCCTTCCTGCATCTTGGCAGGCATCTTTAATGGATCACAGCACTCTTTCTCACAGAGCCCAAATTCAGCTCCAGAATCTATCTCAACACATGTTCTCAGCAACTGCTACCAACAAACAAAGATTATGCTCTTGAGCTGTTATTGATTGGCCATGGCGGAGGCTGGGGGCAGTGCCATGGTGGGAATGAGATTAAAGGAGAAGGGCTGGTAAAATGAGGTTTAGGGATAATAAGGAGGGGGCATTAATACAAAACACTTGATGGTAGCTTGACATTAGCTTGATGCATGTCGTCAGGGGAATTTCAGAACTTATGAAATATGCCTGGCCATGTAATTAGGAGTCTGATATCTGGAGCAAGGGAGGTGATGCTCTCCTCTTGCTCAGGCCCACTCGTATATTTCTGGGAGATTTGTGTTCGGCTCTGAGACGTGCACTTTCAGAACATCAGCCAAAAGGATCATGGCTCAGGGAAGCAGCCAGGATGTGTGACAACCACATCCCACAGCTCTCATCTGCTCATGCCGCGAACGCATAAGGGCACTCTGCTGACCTGCGCTGTGTACGGAGCTGGGGACACAAATGTGAGCAACCCGAGGCCCTGCCCTTGAGTGAGGACAGAGGAAAAACTAGGGCTTTGCACATCCCCAAGGGCCCTCTGAGCCCGAAGGAGGGGTCAGTGGAGAAAGATTCAAACTCACTGGGAGAAAAATCACAAGTAAAGTTTCCAGGCAACAGTCCAGCACGTTGCAGCATCATCAGGGGTCCACATGCACATGTGCTGGAGGGCTCTCCAGGTGGGTCAGAAACCAGGCCCAGAGGCCCCATTCCCAGGACAAAGGCTGCTGGTCAGGCTGGCGCCATGCCCGAGGGAGCCTGCACCGCCGACACCGGGGGGCCCTGGGGTCATGCCGGATGCCCACGCCAGGACTTCGGTCCCTGATGGGCGTGGAAACACCAGTCACCGCACTATCTCCAGAGTGGTGCGGGCAGGCTGAGTCACGTGACTGCCCCTGGCTGCAGAGGGGGCTGGGAAGGTAGTGTTGACCCCACCGTGGGACACAAGGACTCGCAGGGCAAGGATATTGAAAGCCAACAGGCAGCCAACTGGAAGGTCGCCTGCTCTCTGCAGCCTTGAGGACAAGGCGCTCTGGTGCCCAGCTCCATGTCCCACTCAGTGTGCACTCTCTGGGACTCAGCTCAGCCCTCCTGTGTGTGCCATGTTCGCAAGCCCACTTTACAGAGGAGGAAGTGAGGCTCGGGAAGCTAAGCCATCTGCCCTGTTCTCTTAACTGCTCCCCAGAGCTGGCTCAGCTGGGAGGGGCTCATCTGTCCACCTTGGAGCTGATGTAGGCCACTGAGCTCTAGGAACCACTAGCCCTGGGAGCCCCGGACACCAGCTCGCACCCACCCAGCAGGGCTGCAGAGGATTCTCTGGACCTTGACCAAGCACTCACTGCACTTTGGACACTAAAGTCACCTCCTCAGGGAGGCCTTCCTTGACTACCACATCCAAAACACCTCTCCCCACATCTACCTTAGCCCCGTGTCACTTGGCTTCCCAGTGCTTTCTGCGGTAGGACGCTGGCCTGTCTACCAGCATTGGCTCAACAGCACATGAGCTGCATAAGAGCAGATCTTTGTGCTATTCGCTACTATGTGCCCAGCCCTCAGCACAGGGTCTGGCACATAGTAGATGCTCAGTAAATATCTGCTGTGAGCCTTTGGGTAATTTCTTAACCTCTCTGTACCCACCATCCCCCTTCCTAAAATAAGGCTAATCATACTACCTATCCAAAAAACTGGTTGTGAGGATTCCATGAGCTCATGTGGTACCACAGCCAAGCTGACCTTTTAGTGAGCATCAACTGTATGCCAGGCCTGTGTGGGGCACTGGACTATCACTTGAGTCTAGGCAGAGCTCCAGTGGGAGGCCACTGGGGCCAAGAGTCGGAGAGAGAAGAGGCCCCTTCGGGTTGAAAGTCTCACAAGGTCAACTGAAAGCGGATGGAGTTAGGCTCCACACTGGCTGGGTGTTACTGAGCACCAACTGTGTGCAAGCACCTCTCATCTACCCACTGCCCTTAGGTACCTTTAGCACAAGCATCTCCATCTGAGGCCGAGGAAGCTGTGGTATGAAGAGGACAGGTATGAAGCTGCCCAGGCCAGGTGGCCGGTTAGCAGGCAGTGCGCCTTTGCCCCGTGCTCCCCTGCGCCTCTGCAGGAGGGTGCTCTGCCGCCTGGGAGGGACCTCCATCTGTGGAGTCTGAGGCCAAGCCCAGGTCGACCCCGGGAGCCCCTTGCCTCCAAGCACGTGAGCCACCTCCCGGCTTCACCCAGCAGCTGATGGGTCCCAGCTGGCACCCGAGCGAAGGCAGGGAGCGGGAGGCAGAGCTGGGGTGCTGAGAGGGGCTGAGTCCTCCGTGCCAGGAGTCCCAGGAGCCAGGAAGTGCCAGCTCTGCAGCTCTGACAGCCGCCTCGGCATCTGCCGGGGATGGTTCTGAGAGCCCGGCTTGGGGGAGAGAGTGAAGAAAAAGAGGCCACCAAGAGCTGTGATCTGGCAGGGACCCCAAATGTTCCAGGGGAGTACTCCACTGCAGTGCCTCAGTTTCCCCAACTGTCAAGTGGGACGGGGAGGGGCCAGCACTGATCTGTCTGAGCTGTTCAGGCAGAGCTCCACTTCCTGAGGCCTGGCCATCCTCCAAGCCTCATCCAGCCCTGCTGTGCAGGTGTGATCCTCGGCCTGAGTCTACAGAGGTGAAATAAAGAAGTCAAGCGACCTGCCCAGAGTCACATGGCTGGATGAGGCACAGCTGGGTCACAGCTGGCTCAGGGTGACCCAGGCCCAAGCTCTGAACCATGTCATCCGCTTGAAGAAGGTGGGGTCCTCACATGCGGGCCTTTTAGCCACTCTACCCCCAGCCCCTATTCAAGTCCCCTGACCCCGTGGAGAGCCTGGTGACCAGTCTGCTACCAGCCAGGGCCCTCCAGAGGTTTCAGAGAGCTCCTTAAGGTGTGACCTTGTAAAAACAATGTGACCTTGACAGGATCAGGAGCGGCTTCAGCTTTGAGGGAAGGCACTTTAGTGGAGGGCTATGAAAGTCTGTGTCAGGATAGGGATCAGCGATGTCCCAAAATGGCGAGGAATCTCGAGGGCTGATGGATCAACCTGGCCAGGGAGGCCACAGTGAGTGGGGGTCACAGGGGGTTTGCACTCACTCATCCAGGAGATGCTCATCCTGAGCACTGACTGCTCACCAGCACCAGTAGGCAAGGGGCATGTGACAATGAACCAAGCAGATCTGGCCCCACCCACTCAAGGAGCGCTCGGCCCTGGAGGGGGGAAGAGAAACCCCCTTAGAAGGCTCCCCTACCCATCCATGTGGGCACCTTCAGGCTCCTTAGAGGGAGGGACTCATGGTGTAAGATCAGGACCTTGCAGCCAGACAGCCCGACGAGAATCCAAGAGCGCTGGCTACTGGCTGGGTCTCTCAGCTAAGTCACCTGCCTCTCTGAGCCCTGGGACCTCATCTGGCAGACAGCAGAGGAACAGACCCCACCTTGTAGACTGTTACGACGAGAATGTGAGCTAATGCACCTAAAGGGCTGGACTTGGCTCCTGGCACATGACACGTGCTCAACAGGTCTCAGTGTCACGATCCACTGGGACTTTGACACATGCTCCTTGTTCCATGTGTCACCTCTGTCCTGGGCTGGATCTTGGGGCAGGGAAGACATGGAAGGAGGGGAGGGGAGAGAGCGCCAGGCAGTGGGGACAGCATATGCAAAGGCCCAAAGCAGAAGGTTTTGAGGTCTCTGCTGTGTTCCCACCTTCCTGAAGTCTGTGGTTGCTCTGAGGCTCTGACCCAATAAAAATGAAAATGGAAAAATCCCCAGAATTCCATGCCAGGGCCTTCGTGACCTGAAAGGAGGCGGCGTGGTGGAGAGGTGAGGGCGCAGCCCCAGGCAGACTGCCCAGGTGGCCTTATAGCTCACCACTCACTGGCTGTAGAACCTAGGAAAAGTCACTTAACCCCTCTGTGCTCAGTTTCCCCCTCTGTAAAATGGGACCAACAATTCTGTCTGCCTCCTGAGGTGAGTGTGAGGACTTACTAGGGTAATATCTGTGTAGTGCATAGATTGGTTCCTGGCACACGGCCCAGCACTGCTTGTTGATTAAATGAATAACGGAAAACAAGAGCAGCCATGGGGAGGTGCTGCACAGATCTCTGGGTTGCTGTCACAGAGATCCTCCAGCCTGGTGCCTTGGCCATTTCCAGGACACCCCGCTGCTGACGGAGCACAGCTGGATTCGGCCTGGCGCTGGGCCCCTCGGGGGCCTCCTCTGCCGGAATCTCTGCCAGGAGCCTGTCAGAATGGCCCAGTCTTGGCCTGGTTCTCTCTCCTCAGTCCTCCTCCATCTCCCCTTGCCCAGGTCACACCCACACCCCAGACGGCAAGCTGTTCTCCTTAACCCCCAGAAAGTGGTACCCAGTGAGACTACTGCATTTCCACCTCCATAGTCACATCTGCTTCCCAAAGCAACACTAGAAAGAACACGGTGTTTATCAAATGTGCGAGGCCCCACTGCACGCCTTTGGGGAGCTGTGAAATCACCCAGCTTCAGCTTCCCTTGCCTCTTCCCTTCGGCCCAGAGGAGGAGGTCGAGACAAACACACTCAGAGCCTGGGCAGGGCAAGTGGTGCTTATGGGAGAAAGAGCCCAGCAGCACCAAGCGGATGCATTTGCGGCGCCCTCTGCCTTGGAATTCATACAGAATTCCATTATCAGATCTGGGCAGCCGCTCAGAGACCATCTCGTCCCATCCGCACTTGACAGAGAAGAAAGCTGGGCCCAGAAGGCAGAGCGGAGCCGGAGCAGGGATGGGCTCCTGCCTCTCAGCGCAGCGCTGCACTGCTGAGGGAAGTGTGCAAGTTCCACAATGCTCCCCAGGCCCAGACAGGGCAGCTCTGCCAGCCAGCTCAAGTTGCACAGCCATGGGACTCCCAGACTCTCAGGGACGCCTCCTTCCCACGTGCAGCACAGGCACAGCCACCTTAAGGCCTTAAACCAGCCCTTCACCATCATCCGTAGAACAGGCCAACAGCAGAGTCTTCCTCCCTAAGCCATGGTGAGGCTCAGAGGAGCAGAGTAAATAACAACACTCAGCCTTATCAAGTCATGTGGCCGTATGCCAGGCCCTGTTCTAAGCACATTCCAGGGATATTATCACCTAATCACCACGATGCAAGCCCTATTTATACTCCCACTTTACAGATGGGAAAAAAGAGGCACAGAGAAAGACACAGCTGGGAGGTGGTAGGGCAGGGATTTGAACTGAAAATAAACTAACCCCAAATCTTCAACCTGAAGCCCCAAGTGAAGCCCACTTCTCCTAAGTGCTTATGTAGCACAGTGCCAGGCCCAAGAAGCTCCTTGGTCCTGTCATGTTGGTGTGATAATAGTTGTTTTTTGTTTCTGGTTTTTGGTTTTTGGTTTTTTGAGACAGGGTCTCGCTATGTAGTTCAAGCTGGCCTTGAACTCACTATATAGCCCAGGCTGGCCTCGAGCTCAAGGCGATCCTCCTGCCTCTTCCTCTAAGTGCTGGGACGACAGGTGTGTGCACCATGCCCTGCAATAATTGCTCTCACTGGGGATACTTGCCATCGGCAACGCTATCTTCTCCAAGTCAGAAGAAAGAATAATGAATATTCTGACAAGTTTTACTAAACTTCATCATTTCTTTTGTTTGGAAAATAGTTAGCATTCCTCAAGACAAATGTTCATTGAACTGAAATATTTTATGATCTTTTTGGAAAATACGAAGAGAAGGAGGAAAACTCCCTCATAGTCCCACCAGCCGCCTTTCACTTTGCTATGCATGTTTATTTTTATTTTGGTTCATAGTTGTGAATATGCTGTGAGAGATTTCTGGATTCTGCATCCTTCACTTAACATAATTCCATGAGTTTTCCCCTGTATATAAATTTTTAATGACTGCAGAATATTCCATAGAGCGGATGTTTTCTTCCCCTCCCCACTTCATCCAGCTTGGGGTTTTTATTCCAACCTTGGATGCTGCAGCAAACATCCTTGGGAATAAAATTCTTTCCTTACTTGGTGTGACTTGGAGAAATAAATTCCTAGCAGCAGTTTTCCTGAACCCAGTAAGCAGCCGTTGTGGGTATTTCTGGGGACAGTGCTTCTTCTTGGTGTCCTAGTGATAAAATCCTGCCGGGCTTTGTGTATTTCCTCCATACTTAAGACTTCCTCCCACCAAAGGTACTTCTAAACCTCAGCCTCTGGGCTAAAGGTTTCTTCTTATCTGGTATTGTGCCCACACCACCTTCCATGCTGAGGGCGGCAGTCCAGGATCTTATTCTCAGCCTGACACTACTGGGCTATAGGACCTGAGTATGTCACTCCTGTGTAGCCTTCACTTATCAGTAAGGAGTGGGTCACCTCTTTGTCCTTGTCAGTAAGAGTCACTTCTATGTCCTGCCCAGAAAAAAAAAAGATAAAGGTGGGAGAGCCCAGTCACAGCTCTGTCTCTGAGCTGCTGTGGACCGTCAATGCTTGGTTGAGCTCTCTGGGCTTAGTCTTGCCATGTCCTGGCAGGAGGTTGGAAGGGCAGAACCATCAGACAGGCAGAGGTGGGCTCATTGGCACCCATTTGTCTTGTTTAGCCCCAAGGACTAAGCACTTGTAGGGCACAGAGATCCCAGTGTCCAGCACAAATCCCAAACGTAGCCACACCGTGACTAGCAGTCACCAACTGAACAAATAAACAACTCCTCCATGTAAGCAGCCAAAAGCTATTCTCCAACCAGCGGGGCCAATGATTACAGGCTACCATTACAGAACAGTGAGATGGGGTCCAGCCCTGCCAACTTCTCAACCTCATCTCCTTCTACTTCTTGCTATCCTTCAAACTCATTCTTCCAGCCCAAGCTCATTCCTGCCTCAGAGTCTTTTGAACTTGGAGAGCCTCTGCCTGGACCCTTCCACGGTAGGTTCCAGCCTTGGCATGACTATCACCCAGCCCAGGAGACCTCTGCTGGCCATTCTGTCTAAAGGCACCATTGCCCTCCATGATTTCACCCACTGTCAAGTCCTCACAGCACTGAAGAACTCTCCAAAAGGACAGTGTTGACTTAAGTGTTTCCATGTTTAGTGTCCACTGCTCTTCCCTAGATGTCAGCTCCAGGACAGCAGGGACCAGGGACGCCTGGCTCACCATTTATTCCACAGCATTCCACGGACACGTCATGCTATGGGCATAGTTATCCATGCAGAATCCAGGTGTATTGAACACCTATTACATGGCTCTCACCATCCCAAGCCCTTTATGTGCAACAACTCTTGTAATGCTCTCGAGAACCTTCAAAGTAGCAACACGTATTATTCCCTTTTATAAATGGGGAAACTGAGGCACAGATCCATCGAGCAACTTGTCCAAGGTTTCACAGGTGGCAGGGAGGAGATCTGGGAGACTTGGGAGCATGCTGTTAAGAGTATGCTAAGCCACACACTGGTCAGAGTCCTGTCCTCACACAGGTTGGAGACGAATGGGCAAGTTGCCCTGTGTACAATGAAGTCAGGGACACCTCCTGGAGGAAGTGCCTCAGCTACATCCTGGGGACAAGCAGGGGCTTGCAGGGGTGAAGTAAGGAAAGGTTGCTGCAGAGGAAAAGGGAGGCCAAGAGGGTGGCGAGCCTGAAGAAACAGAAGTAGGCTTGTGCGGCTGGAGCCAAGAGCACAGAGGTGTGTCTTGGGGCAAGGGTTGTGGTCACCTCAACTGTCAGAGACTGAGGTTTTAAAAAGTCCCCAGGGGCAAAATAGGAGACAATACAACTGAGAAGATGAGCAGGGACTTCCAGATCATTCAAAGCCTTGGCAAGATCAGGAATCTAAATTTTATTCTTAAGATTTTTAAGCCATACATCAAAGGACAGGCTAGCCACTGACCTAACGGTACCCAGAGGACACTGAGGACTCTGAAAATTACAGCTGTCTCACTGTGTGACCTCGGGTACCTCCATGCCCTCTCTGCGTCTTATCCTCCCAATTGGTATTGGATGACCCAGTACACAAAGGATATCCCCACTCCATCAGCTTTACATCCATCCACTGGCCAGTGACAGCCTGGTGTCCCTGGAGTCCAGTTCTGAGACTCTTGTGTACTGGCCATCCCACACTTGTGGAAGCAGCCCACCATCCTGGGGCTTTGCCCAGCAGCCTCTGGGCAGGGGCTGAGTTCTCCTGCTCCTTAGTTCTGCCAAGACATGGGGGCTCTCCCAGGTTTGGGTCAGATTGGGGGGGGGGGTCCTGCTCAGATCCTTCCAGAGACAAAGAAGCTGACCTGCAAAGAGTTCCAGCAGGAGCCTCGCTCCCCCTCCCTTCCCCCCTCTCCCTTCCCGGTCCACGTGTCTCTATTGTCTGCTCCCCCGCTTCAGGGAAAGACACAGCCTCAGATGTGTCAAAACCACCACCCCCCAGCAGCAGGGAAATTAATTACTGGACGATTTTCACTTCCTCTCGCAGCGCTCTCCTGAGCTACGCACCGGAACAGGACTGGCTGAGAGGGGCCAGCACAGCATAGGGGACTTGCTCCCCTATCAGTTCTGGGAGAGGAAAGTTGATCCCCAAACCCAATAGGGGGCTCCAGTGGGAGCCCAAGCTGGAAGTGGTGGAGGGGCTTCCTCTGGTTAAAGCTGGTGTCCACACTGGCACTTCAGAACTGGGCAGAGGGCGAGGACTGCGCGCAGGCAGGAGGGTGGTCGCTGGCCAGCTCACTCTTTTCTTTGCACCCCCTTCCCTGCATCCCCATGTGCCTGGACCCCACCTGCTCAGGACTGCTGTCTCTCTGCTCCCCTCCATCTCTATTTTGCACTTCTGTCTCCTTTCTTTACATCCCCGAGGGGCTTCCTTTTTGTGTGTCTGGAGCTCTCTTTTCTTCCCGTGGGTGCAGGAGTGTGTGCTGCTACTTTCTCCATCTCTGTCTTTCTTCTCTGTTTCTCGCTTGTGTCTTTTTGTCCTTATCTTGGTCTCTCTGCTTCTACTCCTACCTTTTTCAGCGTGTGTCTCTCCTTTCTCTGCATGTCTCTCTCTCTCTCTCTCTCACACACACACACACACACACACGCACACACGCTCCCCTTTCTCCGTCTCTCTATCTCTGCCTTTCTCGCCCTCACTTTCTCTTCTGCCTGCTCTCTGCTCTCTGCTCCTGGCGTGCCCCCACCGCCGCCGGTTCAGGGGAACGTGTGTGGAGCGATTGTCCTGGGGGACATTTGATGGATTAGAGAGCTGAACAGTTCCATTGCTAGGGGACCACCTGATCTCCTCCAGCCTGCGTCCCATATAAAGCCGGCAGCCAGAGTGCTGAGCACAGCTCCAGCGATCGCCTGTCTGCGCGCCGCCGCCGCCGCCGCCACCACCGAGCCCGAGCGGGAGCCGGAGCCCGGCCGGGGCCGCCGCCGCCCGGGCCCGCCCGCTGGGAGCTGTCCAGTGCTGAAACCCTCGCGGACAGCCAATCGCGCCCCGCCGGCCGCCTCCCCCCAGCCGGGCTCCGCAGAAAGTGCCCCCGCCGAGCCCCCCGCCAGCTGCACCATGCCGCGCTCCTTCTTGGTAAAGAAGATCAAAGGCGACGGCTTCCAGTGCAGCGGGGTGCCGGCGCCCACCTACCACCCCTTGGAGACCGCCTACGTGCTGCCTGGCGTCCGGGGGCCTCCCGGGGACAACGGTGAGTGGGACCCTGCGAGGGGGAGAGGGGAGGGGAGCTCGGGCCCTCCCCGACTTGGGCCACGAGGAGGGGTGCGCGCGGCAGGGAACCCCGGGAGGAGATTTCTCTCCGGCCGCGCGCCTCCCGGACTTCCCGAGGGCCGGCGGGCGGGGCTGGGGCTCAGCGTACAAAGGGAAAGTCGTGGGGTCGGCCCATCCCGCAGCCACTTGCCAGCTGGGACTTTGAAAGTTGTGGCCCTAGAACAGGGCTGGGGTACATAAGGGGTGCCGAGAGAACAGAGAGGAAGCTCAGAGAAGGCTGGTGCTGGGGGGACGGAGGCACAAGCAGTTGGAGGGTACCTTCCTCTCCCTGGCTGAGGGACAAGGCTGGCTGCCTGAGTGTGCCCGGTGGGGCGGGCAGAGGGGCTTGAGCTGCGTCTCTCGGGAGATGGGGCTGGCTCTCTGGGGGTGGCTAGGGGCACGCTCCCTCCCTTCAAACCTGCTCCCCCTGGTGATGGCAGACAAGTGCTCTCAGGGCCCCCTCTCTCAACAACTCTTTTGTTACCCTCAGCCACATGCCTGC
>PVJO010030130.1:0-15876 GCA_004026905.1 Hystrix cristata
CTGGAGGCCCGAAGGATCCAGGCGAAGGTCTGAAGGGTCCAGGAGAAGGTCTAGAGGTCTGAAATATCCAGGTGAAGGTCTGGAGCTCCTCCAAAGGAAGCAAAACCGATCCCAAAGAAACCGGCTGGGCTAGATTCCTCTCCATTCCCCTTTTATACCATCTAGAGAATGGGCTGGCCTAGAGTGGATCTTCTACACCCTGGGGTGTAGAATTGCTAAACCAATTTAGTTAAGCTTCTCTTACAAGTTGACACAATCAATCAACCATCACAGTAGCATAGCACTGTGTTGGTCAATAGTGTGGTCTTAAAACAAAAGACCAGAGGTTGAGTAACTTATAAAGAAAATGAGTATATCCTATGGTTCTGTAGGTTCGAGAACATGGTCTCAACATCTGTTTGGTCTCTGGTAAGGTCCTCATGCTTCTTTACAAATGATGGTAAAGTGGAGAGGGAAAGGGGGAACATGTAGAAGGAGCATGTTGAGAGAAAGAGCAGAGGGCACCCACTTGAAAACAGCCTCCTCCTGTGGTAGTTAACCCTGTCTTTGAGACTGAATTCACTCCTATGAAACCTTATCCACCCTTGAGAGAATAAGCCCAGTCTTTCAAGAACATTAATCTATTCTTAAGGATGTTGCTCCTATGAGCCCCCAGTAGGCAGCAAGTCTTAAAGTCCCACTGCCTCTCCATACCGTTGCACTGTGAACCAAGCTGCCAGCAGTGGTCCTTGGAGGACACACCACATCCCAGCCACAACACGGACTAAGAGCCAGCTGATTTCTTGAGTCTTGGAGTGAAAACCTTATTAACTTCATCATTCCTGACATCTGGATGCGCTAAATTCTAGGGAAGGGTAGAAGGTGTGATGAGTGTGGGCCACAGAGTTAGAGCTGTATGAAAAGGACCTCACGTCCAGGAGCAAGCGAGATGCAGACAAGCACCTTCCCTCTTGGAGGTGCAGCTGCAGGTACAGCTCGAAACTTGGGGGCGAAATAAATGGGGCAGTGACCCCTGCATACTGCATCTGTCCAGACCCTGGCCAGGCTTGCTGAGGATGGACATCTGCAGCAGGATTAGGTGGTCTTTGCCCTTTTGTTTGTAGGGTTTCTGTGTCTCCAAGGAAAAATTTGGAGAACCAACATGGCCTAAGATTTCAAGTCCTGTTAATGATCAGTATTATAATGTTGACTTTAATGATTGATGAACCTACATCTCCATGCACTCATATTTGTTCTGTATTTTTAGATGGCTACCCCAAAGAAGAAATGATTTATAGGTGGAGAAAAAATTCAGTCGAGGCAGCTGATCAGAAATCTTGGCGGCTTTATCAGTTTGACTTCATGGGCCTGAGAAACACCACAGAAGTCGTGACAACCTCCGCAGGTAGGAGTGGAGTAAGACACACGCCCTCAAAAAATACTTTCTTTAGCTTTTTTACTCTATGAGATGTAAGGATACATATAGTGATAGCATTGATGTAGAATTCTTTCATGTGTATATTTGTAATAATTATAATAGAGAAACCATGATACACAAGAGGTATTTAGGACAAAACAACTGATCCAAAAGTAAATTTTTTTTTTTTTTGTGGTGTCAAGGATCGAACTCAGGATCTTGTGCTTACAAGGCAAGCACTCTAATCACTGAGCTAAATCCCCAGCCCCTAAAAGTAAAAATATTTTTAAAATATTTCAGTTGGAATGACAGCGATAATTAGAATTGATTTATTTTTTAATCAAGACTGTTTGCATTATGTCTGTAAACCTCGATAGGATTATTTACTACTGCCTATATTTATATAACAAATTTTACTAATGGTGTAAGTTCTATAACATCCCACATGTAACATAAAAATATTATGAAATTATTATTAAGAATTCACAAATAAAAAAGCCAGTGTGAAATGTCCTTTGAATTTTAATTTCTAGCTTCTTCCTTTCCTTTTACCCCAAGCCTTATCTTAAATTTTGAATTTCTTTTTCAATAGATTGAGCATAATAATTAGCTAAAAATTGATTTTATTAAGTGATCATTTATGTATATAGTAAAGCACACAATTAGATGCAAAAGATACTTTGCCTGTTACTATATTATTATAATATAAATGTATTTTATCATGTTTTAATATCAGTATGTTTTTCATTTTTTTATACTTGTGTCTTTTAAAATATATACATTCTTATGGTCTACTTAAGAAACTGAGCTTCCTTCGGTGGTGTGCAGTGTAGATGGGGACTAGAGCGAATGTTTCTACAGATTTTATCATTTATTAATGTGAATAGTTTGTTAGCTCTTAAATTTCTATAGTAATTTATTGCACTGATGACTATATTGAGATGTTGGTTTTTATAATTAATTATAAATAGAAAAAAGAGTAGAAGGAAAAATTGGAAACAAAGCTTTTGTAAATAAGGAGGGAGGAGGGGTTGAAGGGGGAGGGAAAAAAAGAAACAGCAAGATATTTCATGTACAGGTACAAAGTCCCTATGATGAATGTTATCACTATGTATATCTAAAATATACCATTAAAATAAATTTTTTAAAAGAGTTAAAAAAATAGATGACACTCCAAATTCTTGGTAGAATTGCAAAACAGAGAGCCATTTATGCATCAAGAAGGACCCTGAAAAAGCTACCTGATAGAAGAAGAAAAGCAAAAGACCTCCTATGGTTGTTGTGAGGGTAAAATTGAAAAACAGGATCTGCATCCTAATATTAAACAATGATGAGATTAAAAGAATGAAAGAACATAATTTACTTAAATGAACTGAGGAGGCAGCAGCAAGGGAAATGTGGGAAAGCTTTGTCCCTGTTCTGAGTCACCTGCATTAATAATCTGACTTCACTTCCTGAGAGGCTGGAAAGCACCCGGGCCCCTGGCTGCCCATGAGCCTCACTGAGCAGTGAAGACCGATCTAACATTTAAATGTCAAGCGTAGAGATTACTCTTCATTCCTGCTATTGTCTGCAAGAGGATGCTAAACAAAGGAAATGTGAGGCCCAGTGGAATGTAACTGGATTCTTTGAAACTGTAAAGAAATATCAACCTTGGAAATCGGCCAGCTGAGGAAGTTGAGGTGACCACCAGAGCAAGGAATATACTGCTATTTTGGCCCATAAAGACATTATAATGAATCTAAATTTATACTCTTTGAACATTTTACAACCGTAAACTTTTGCATAATTTGTATAATAACCAAAACGCTCTTTTGTATGATTGTACTTGTAAGGTAAACATCTTTCGGGTGATTTTTTTAAAAATCCAGTTTGTGTGTTTGTGAATCAATTAATGCATGGCTAGCCGCCAACCGCCTGGGATCACAATGTGAACGCAGCAATTCTAACAGGAAGTAGCTCCCAGCTGTTGGCTGAACCTGCACCATGCAGACCAAGAAGTGGATTCATTAGTACCATAACATGTACTTACAAAAAAGGTAAAACACACAATTAACTATGTATGTTACCCAGATTCCCATTACTGTGATGAATAACTGAAATAACCAACTCATAAGGAGAAGGGTTTATTTTGGTTCATAGTTTCGGAGATTTCAGTCCACCATGAATTGGTCCCACGATGTTGGGCATGTGTGCCTTAGCAGCACATCATGGCAGAAGCATGGCAGAGTGAAGCTGCTCTCATAGGACTGGGAGGCAAAAGAGCAAGGCGGAAGGGACTGGCACTCCACTCTTCCCTTCCAGGGCCCGCTGCCAGGAACCTGAAGACCTTCCCTGAGCCTGCCTCTCTTGCAGGTGCCTCGGCGGCCCAGTAGCACCACTCTGGGGAATGTTCCCAAGCAACAGTCCAAATTCAAACTGTAAACTCTTCTTCGTGTTGTGTCTCCAAGTATGGAACACATAAACAAAAAACACTTTTCTTGCAAAAGTTTACCTATTGGTAGAAAATAGTTGTCTTTCATAACCTTAGTATCAATTCAGTTTTCAAGATTTAGCTATTATACACTGTGCTGCTGTAAACATGGATTGCATATATCACTGTGGTATGATGCTTTTAATTCTTCTGGGAAACAGCTCAAATGCTCATCAACTGATGAATGGATAAAGATGTGGCTTTTTTTCCTATGATGGAATACTACTCAGCCATTAAAAAGGATAAGCTCGAAACATTTCTAGGTAAATGGGTGCACCTTAAGAACATACTCTTAAGAGAAATAAATCAGACACACATGAAAAGATATCATATTGTTTCTCTGATATGAGAAACCAAAAGTGTAAATAAGAACCAAAATGTATAGTAGATGTTGTAAAATAGAAAGAAAATGTTCAAAGGGGAAGGTGAACTAAGGAAGGGAGAGGGAGAAAGGAAGAAAGGGAAAAGAAAAGAAAAATGAAAAAGATGGAAAGAATGGAAACAAAACTGTCATAAATAAAGAGAAGAGGAGTTGAAGAGAAGGGATGGAAAGGGGAAAAAAGAAAATCAAAATATATCATGTATAGGTATAGAGTCCCAATGAAAGGGATCATTATATATATCTAAAATGTACCACTAAAATTTATTAAAAAAAAAAAATCAACCTTGGGGTTGGGAATTTAGCCCAAGCGGTAGAGCACTTGTCTAGCAAGCACAAGGCCCTGAGTTCAATCCCCAGCACCACCCCGCAATCAACTCAATTTAAGTAGGTGTCATTTCAGTCTGGGGGATTCGGCCTTACTTCTTACTAATTCTCAGACAGCGCCCTGCTCTCTGTTAGAAACTCGGAGTTAATGTGACAAAGCTCAGACCTGACGGTCGAAAAAGAAGTACTGGGAACTCACTGCTACCCTGGAGCAGCTTCACGATAACTCTCTAACTTTGCCTTGGTGACAAACATTTCCATAATCTTTTTTTAAGTAAATAAGACATTTTTATTATACCCATTATTTTATTCATTTATCCAAGGTCCAATTTGCAGAGGGAAAATTTATACATCTTGTCATGACGAAGGCTTGCTTACAAAGGAGTACCAGGATGACCAAAGTATTTTTTTTTTAATGTTTAACTGTGTAGCATTTCTGTGGAGTCAAGTTAAATTGCGTCAGGAGAGGATGGCAGCTAGAACCCACAAACACAAGAAATCAGACTGCACCTACAACTGCGGGGGGGGGGTTGTTTTGTGTGTGTTTTTCTGGCTACATCCCACATCAAATAAATGTCACCAGTTAAGACTGTATAATGAATATTCATATTCATGGAGTGCAATTGCTTGCAAAACTTGGCTGCTGTTTTCACGAGGTGGAGGGTCACACTTGGTGCTCTATTATCATCTTAGAAGATCCCTGTCAGATAAATGTCTTTTTATAGACATATGTTAATCCTTGTTTTCAATCTCCTAACATAAAATTATGATGACGGCCCAGCTCCCCCCCAAAAAAAATTATGACGAAGGCAATAATATGTACATTTGTCCCTTGATGTTTTCAGGGGGTTGGTTTCAGGACCCCAGAGAGCCTCAGATCCACGGACACTCACACCCTTCATGATGTAGTACTTGCATACAACTATGCAATCCTCCCATGTACTTTAAGTCACCTCTATATTATTTGTAATACTGAATTCAGTGTAAATGCTATGCAAATAGGTGTTATACTTCATTGTTTATATTGTGTTATCTGTTATACCAAACTATATTATATAAAACAGAGTTTTGTTCCATACAAGCTGTATTAGTCGCCTTCCAATTGCTGGTGCAAAATCCTCAACACTTGCAACTCACGGGAGGAGAGGTTTATTTGGGTTCAGTCCATGGTTGGCTGGCTCCAAAGCAGAAACAGCATGACAGAGGGGTATGATGGAGGAAAGCTGCTTAACTCATTAGAGCAGGAAGCAGAGAGAGGGAGAAGAGGAGCCAGAGACAAGAATACACCCTTCCAGGCTGCGCCTCCAGTGGCCTGCCTCTTCTGATTAGACCCTACTTTCTAACAGCACATTCAGTTATGAACTCATCAGTGGACAAGTATAGCACTCCACGATCCAATCACCCTCCAGAAGCTCCACTTCTGAATACGTGAGTCTTTGGGGACCATTTTAGATCAAAACCATAACATCCCACACCTAGCCCCCCAAAGGCTCATGTTCTTCTCATCATACAAAATGCACATGGACTATCTCTAAGACTTATTAAAGTCTTAATTTCAGCATTGCTGAAAAGTTGAAGCAATGCTGGAATTAAGACTAAGAATTCTGAACTCTTCACTTAAGGCAAATTCTTTAGCTGTGAGCCTCTGTAAAAATCAAAAAGAAAGTTAAATACCTCCCATATGCAATGGTACACCGTAACCATTTCCATACCTAAAGGGAAAGTAGAAAGGAACGGGCCCAAAGCAAAACTAAAGCCCAGCAGGGTAACTATTAAATCCTGTAGATCTGTGTCCAGCGCCCAGGGCAGGTTGTGGTGAGATGTGAACTCCGAAGGTCTTGGGTGGCCGCACCCTTAGGGCCTTGGACAGTTACAGCCTTCATGGTTTCTTTCTCAGGCTGGCTCCGCTCACTGCCTATGTGTGATTTTCCTCAGCAGGCATTTCGAGTTCCTGGCATCTCCAACATCTCGGGATCACCACTATACCTTTGGCTTCATTCTCACACCTTCATGCATCAAACTCTCAGGGGCACCCTGCCTGGCCTGCCAGGCCTTCTTCTGGTATCCAGGTGGAAGCCTGCCTGACCCCACGACTCTCGCATTCCACATACCTGAAAAACCAGCAGCAGGTGGTTGATGTCAAGGTCTGCTGCCAGTAGAGGGCAGTAGCTGGGTCTGCTTGGACCATATGGCCAGTAATCTCTGAGCACCTGGAAGGCTGAACTCTAGGAAACAGTTTCTTAGGCAGCCTTGTACAAGCTTGGGTTCATAGACCTGTCTTCTCAAAGCAAAGGTTTACACTTTTATACCTTTGAGCCTGTGATGAGTGGAGTCTTGATGATTCCTAAAATGTCTTCAAGCCATTTTTTCTATTGTCCTGATGAAAATATTTGGTTTGTTTTTAATGGTAATCCTTTCAGCAAACATACTATCCATGGCCCATACTTTATAGGTTATTTTTCTAGCCAGACTGCAGATTTTTCAAACTATTCAAGTTGGCTTTTTGCTCCCGCTTCTCACTGTAGATCTGGCTGAAAAGAGCCATGTACCCATAGCTAGGCCTAAATGCTGGGCTGCCTGCAAATTTCCTCCATGAGACTAATTAGCCCACCATCTTTAAATTCAGATTGACACAGTGTCTTACACAATGGGTCACCTGTACACAAGTTCCTTGTCCGAATGTAACAGTCATGCCCTTTAGTCCATGTGCAGTACAGATCTCATTATCATCTGAAAACTGCTGAGCCTGGCCTTTACTCTCTACATTCCTGTCAGCATTCTGGTCTTCTGAGCTCTGACTAGAATTTTCTAGTAATCTTGGTTTATACCATTCTAGGCTTTTCTAGCTGGCATTTCCAAACCTTGCCAAACTCCTCCCACAATGCTCAGTGAGAGTCATAGCAGTGTTCCTGCTTCCATAGTACTAAATCTGTCTTAATCACTCTCCCTTCACTGGGACTTTCCCTTCACTGCACCTTCAAAGAGGAGAGGTCTATTTGGGCTCACTGTTTCAGTCATGGATAGCTGGCTCAAAGGCAGAAACAGCATGACAGAACAGCATGGTGGAAGAAAGGAGTTCAGCCTGGGGCAGCCAAGAAGCAGAGTGAGGAGGAGGAGGAGCCAGGAACAAGAAGGCACCCTTCTAAATTATGCCCGCAGTAGCTCGCCTCTTGTCATCAACCCCACCTCCTAAGAGCACATTCAGTTATCAACTCAGCAATGTGACCCAGCCACTTTACAAAAGCTCCACTTGTGAACAGATGAGACCTTTGGGGAGCATTTTAGATCTAACCATTCCACAGGCACATTTTTCTGAATATTTTTCATCACTAACATGAATGCCCGACTGTTGTCCAGGGATCATGACAACGAGAAGACAATGGAATTCAAAATGCAGAAGAAATAGAGAAGTTTTTTTCATGTCCAACAAAATAGCCGATAAGATAAGGCAAAATAATATTTTCAGACAAAAAGAAAGTAGGGGGAGAGAGCTTTATTATGTGACTCCACAGCAAGCGGTTTTCCCCTCATGTCAAAAGCCTTTAAGGTGTTCACATGCTAACCCATTTCTTTGCTGTATCATCGCAACCGAAAATGTCCACCTGAACTTGAGTCCATTGACTATAATAGTGTGGGTGGGTCACATTTTGTTTTAGGTGGCAAACCATCCTTAGCAAGCTTTGTGAGCTAGAGACAGAGGCGTGAGCTTGTTTTGCAGGGGTGCAGGCGTGACAATCGCGGCTGTGTGCGGCTCTCAGGAGACACTTAGCAGTGGCTTTGTAGTAGCAGAGAGCAGACAAGACCCCTGATACGTGATGATGAGATCAAGGAGGAAGCCTGAGACCCAAGATTAATTGCAGTAGTAATTTTTCTCCTGGATCCTTTTTCTTTTCAAGGCCCTATATAGGCTCCCTGAGAAAACCAAATTGTTACAGTCAAAGCACCCAGGAGAAAGCTGCTCTTCCACAGCCTGAGCAAACACTACACAGCTTGATGTACACATCTGATATTTTTGAAGTTGATTTCAAGTTTCAAATTTGGTAGCTACTGTAAGTTAATGCAGTAAAATCAAAAAAATCATTCTGTGTAAGAAATTTTGGGTCACATCAGTGTTCAACACTCCAGCTAATTAAAAAAAAATATTATCCTTGATTTCCCACAGAAGAAAGCAAGCACAGAAGGGAGGAACTCAGGTGCAGGGCTGAGAACATCCTGCGTTTAACTGCAGGCGTATCCAGCACTTACTTTGTGACCTCGGGCAGTGCCCGTGACCCATCTGCACACGTCTCAGAAATGAGAGGGAAATTGCTTCCTCCTTCATGTAGCTGCTGTGCATTTGTGTGAACGAGCATGTGCCAAATGCATAATTGCCATCCATAAATAGAAATATGTCTATTATTATTGCCGCAATGTACTTCCTGTGAGGGAGAATTGAGATATTTACATATTGGCTCTTTTCGGTTAACTGTCCATTAAATCAGCGGCCAGCATCTTATTCATTGAGTTATGTTTCAACAGGCAACTAAAATAAAATTTATGTCTTGACTGTGAATAGAAATATATGTTTAAAATAGTTCCTGTAGAAGAAAATCTAAAAGTGGTTTCTTCTTGACTTTTTATCATATTTGTCTGAATTCAGTCTGGGTAATAAATCAGTCTGGGTTTTAGAGTCATCATTCTAAAAGTAGTGACAATATCTTTGTTCCCAAGATCGAGTGAAAAATCTTTCAAGCCCATTGTGAGTCATGCTCCATCTCTAATTCACAGAGGAAGCATGGGAAAACTTCTTGGTCTAATGATCCACTAGGAAACTTGAAATCATATCTGGATATGTCTGTTCTTTCAAAGTCATATTTAATCAGTCTCTTCTGCCATGGGCCTTTAAGTGCAACATTTATATACCAGAGCATCTTACGGTTATCATTTGGTTCTCACTCTACACTTTGAGAAATGAAGGGTGTGTGTCAATATCTATACTCACAGAAGAAGTACTGAATCTAAGAAGATCTCCAGCAGGGCCTACAGCCACACGCCCAGTATGTGCTCCCCCTGAGTTTAGCTTCCATGACACCACTGCTAGAAAGAGTTAACTTTACTCCTGAAGTTGACCCTACTTTCCAGCAAGTCTTATTTTCTCTAGTCCAGTGTTGGACTGTGATGTTTAAAATGTCATTGGTATATTTGTTGTCATGGATGATATTTGATATTTTTTCCATCATGGAGTTGCTTCCGGTCATTCCATCAGAAGAAATGTCTTAAATCTGCACACTGACATAAAGAGTATGATCATTAACAGTTATTGTTCTAGTTTGGGTCTTGTCCCCAAGGAGGCTTTCTCCCCAAGCAGGTGCTATTGAGAGGTGGCTGGACCTTTGAGAGATGGGACATACTGGAAGATCTTTATGTCACTGGCAGAGTGCTCCTGAAGGGGATTAAGGGATCCTGGCCCCTCCTTCCTTTGCTCCCTGCCATGAGATGAACGGTTTTTCTCTACCTCATACTGCCTGCATGGTGTGCTGCCTCACCACAGTCCCAAAGAGGGCCACACAAACGTGGACTGGAACCTCTAAAACTGTTAGCCAAGATAACCCTTTTCTATTTACAAGTAGATTATCTCTGGTATTTATCATAGTAATGGAAAGCTGACAACTCCAGTTATCTGTAAAACTAGTTATATTATGAGTGAGACTTAAGACTTTGGCAAGTACTTCTCTAGAATAGTCTCAGTTTTGAGACACTCACAGACATTCCTTACTTTACATATATTTTGGGGGGTTTTGGGGGGGTTTTGGGGGGGTTGGTGCTGTAGATCAAACTCAAGACCTTGCATTTGTTAGATACATGTCTTTGATGATGCTACAGTCCTTAAGATAGTTAGGCTATGATCCCATTATACAGATGACATCCTGGGACTGGCAACATTCTAGAATGTCCTAAGAGAGACCTGCACAAGGTAAAAATAGAGCAACTGTTGCAGTCCTCCCACACCCTCCCAGCTAACTCAGTTAACTTTTGTCATTTCTAGCCTCTTAAGCACTGATGTCATTACTTCAGGAAGACATATTTAAGAACTTCACTCCCTCCCCCAAAGTTTAGGTTAAGTAGGCAGCCATGTACTTCCATAATTCCCAAGTTTTTCCCCATGAAGACATTTATCACATTGCACTGTGTTGCAAAGAGGACATACAACACACAAGTTGAGAATGTGAACTCTGGAGCCATCCTACCTGGGTTTTAATTTCATTTCATCCTACTATGTCTGCCTGCATCACAGACTTGTCATCTTGGACACATCATTTTACCTCTCTGAGACTCAGCTTCTTCTTCCGCAAAATGGGGGTGACCATACTAGTGCCCACCCCACAGACAAGGAGCTTCTCAGGGTTACACGAGCTTAAAACACCCAAAAATCATTGTCTAGTATCAATTTTACAGTTCCCAATAGATTCATGAATCGTAGTACTGGGGAGTCTAGCAAAAGTATTAGCTCAAATGATGCACTTGAATATTTGAAAGAGAAAATAATGCTTAAATTGTTTAGCAAATGAGTCTGAAAGATAACATATAACTTTGAAAATATTTAGTTGACAGAAAATTAATATGGGGTGCAGACACTAAGGGGACATTAAGGAGTGTTTTGATATTTTAGTGGTACTGCTTGAACCACTGTTCATATTTCCATGATTTAAAATTTAATCAAGGGATACTTTTATCTACATTACACTTGGCAAATAAAAGATAATTCTGCCATGTGAATGCAAATTTAAGAACTGAAATTTGTGAAAGACACAAAACAGATTAACTTTAGTGCTTTGATATATGTGTTTTTGGATTCAAGCATGTAGTTTACCATATTACTGTTTTCTCTGAAAACAATGCTTTCTGCAGAATCCATGCAGCCTTTTTGGAGGCTAGATGCCTAGGGGGAGAATTAATTCCTTAGGGGTCCCTTGGAGTGTCAGGAGCTTAAATATTAAGTAGTTAATGTTCACCCAACTCACCTGGAAGCTTTTTGTCTGTCTTCCACTTTTGTCTTGATCAGTATAGAATATGGGTGTTTGTAGGACTATTTCCCAAGATAACTGGACTGCACTTCCCCGCATCCCTCTTCCTTCACAAAAGCAAAACATTATTAGCACAGTAAGTAATTGGTCAGGTCACCTGGCAACATTCCTTTTCCTCCAGTGACACTTAGTTCTGTTTCTACTGGCTGTCGCTGATCAGACACTTCTTTACAAGAAATGTGTGGCTACACCAGTAGTACCTTGGACAGCAATCCTGCCCTGTAAATGCTGCTCAGGTTCCCACTTAGCTCTTGAGGAGAGGGGGAAGCTGCTGCAGCACTAGGACCCTCCTGTCCCCTCCACTGTCTCTTCATCCTGCCCTTGCCACATCCCTGCCCCTGTCCTCAGGGCCACTGAAGAAGCCAGTTGTCAGATTCAGACTCCTTGGATTTAGTAGCTCACCTTCTTTTGACTTGAGGAGACTCAGTTTATGAGAACATGGAGTTGCGGCAGGAGTGCAGTTATTTTTCACCAACCTGCCTTGGCTCTGGCCTGCTCACACTGTCCTCAGTTGCTCTGATGCTGAGACAGTTCTGCTTCTCTAGATGGAGAGTACACAGGCACCGAGGGACTCTGGGTCCTGAATGACACAGCATCACACCCACACTTCAACCCGTGCCGTGGATGACCTGGGACACGATTCTCATAGAACACATGAACAGCTACTCACTCACCTGTTTACTCAGCCTACAAAAGAATATAATTCAAGAAATGAAAATTAAAACAACACTGAAATTCCATCTTTCTCCAGAAACAATTTATATCATCAAAAAATCAAATAATAACAAAAGCTGGAGAGGCTGCAGCAGGAAAAATGAACCCTTCTGCACTGGTGAGGGGAATGTAAAGTAGGATAACCACTGTGGAAATCCTCAAACCACTATGGTGATTCCTCAGAAAACTAGAAATAGTCCATTCAGCCAACCCAGCTATCCTGCTGCTCAGTATCTTCCAGAAAGAGTTGAATGTATCGTATTATAGGGATACAGGCGTGCCCATGTTTATAGCAGAACAATTCATAATAGTCTTGGAAGTGGTCTATATGTCCATCAACAGATGAATGGATAAAGAAAATGTGGCATTTATACACAATGGAGTATCTCTGTGCCATAGAGAAGGATAAACTTGAGTCATCTGTGGGAAAATGGATGCGCCTTGAGACCATAATGTTAAATGAAATAAATCAGACACATGAGTTTAAATATCACATGATTTCTCCCACATGAGAAACCCAAAATATAAATGAAGAACAAAGTAAAAGGTAGATAATGGAAAACCGGGAGCTAGGAAAAGCCTCTGAGGAAAAACATCACTGAAGTAAGAATCGCAGAGACATTTAAGAGTTACTGTGTTACTCCCTGTGCCGTCAATCCCACGTGTGGGCACTGATGTGGATTATTGTACCTATACATTTTCTTTTTAGTGCTCTATATAACAAAATCACTGTTAGTTTGTTCTTCAAGATTTTTTTTTAGCAATGTCATATATGACTTGCTATCAAACTGGGTTGGAGCAATTCATTGCTCCTTTATTCCAAAAGCCGTTGTTTTATCAATAAGTCAAGTTCTAGAGGTTTGGACTTTACACAGAATTGTGTAATGTCATGATTAGCCCATTTGTCAGGACTAATTATCCTGAACTTAGAACAAAATTTCTTTTGTAAAAATAGCTAGCAAGCCCACGATTTTAATGAGAACTTAGATATGCAGACTTGACTAAGAACTCAACATAGCACCCTAAGTATTCCTTAAGTAGAAAAAGCACATT
The DNA here is from genome assembly GCA_004026905.1 of Hystrix cristata. Classification (NCBI taxonomy): domain Eukaryota; kingdom Metazoa; phylum Chordata; class Mammalia; order Rodentia; family Hystricidae; genus Hystrix; species Hystrix cristata. The sequence continues at coordinate 13,407 of PVJO010030130.1, forward strand.
CCAACAGCTTATTTTTCTTGTTTAATAAAATCACACATAAAAGGAGTTTCTTGGGGCTGGGGATTTATCTCAGTGGTTAGAGTGCTTGACTAGTGAGCACAAGGGCCTGAGTTCGATCCCCAGCACCAAAAAAAAAAAAAAAAAAAAAAGAGTTTCTTTCTTAAAGTCATGCTTTGGTCATGGTATAAGTCACACTTGAAAAAGATCTGAAGGTGGTATGAATTTAATGCCATTGGCTCCTAAAACTTACAAGCCAATTAATCCTATAGCCCACAGCAAATCTTTACATCAGCCCATCAGCGCTGAGCTGAGAGCGAGGGCTAAGTCCAGTGTTGGCAGACCAGTTAAACTTGAATACCCACCCCAGTCCCTTCCTAATGCAGGATATACTTCTCTTCATGCCATTTTTATTAAAGTGGACACTAGGGTGTTTTCTAGGGAATGAATCTTCAACACTTGGTTTCAAGAGAATCATATTGTTTGTTTTATAAATAAATTTGTTTTCCTGATGTAGAACAGCTATTTCTTCAAGACATATATTCATATTGTTTTTGTATTGATGAAAGAACCTGTGATGAAAATACAACTGTGCATTTACCTCGTGCCTGTCAAACAGTTGTCTTTGACACTGCACCTGCTATTTGAAATGTCTATCATCCAGGAGAATCTTTGTCTTCAATCCATAAACTGTTCAACGGCAACTGAGAAAAAGAACAAAATATATTGAATAAGAATACTCAGGTTGAATTAGTTATTTTGAACTAAGAAAATTCATAATATGCTAGGTAAAAATAGTTGTATAAAATCTTCTGTTACCCCTTATGTGTGGGCGAGCACTGAAATCAAATATAACAAAATCATAATGGTAGTTTTTCTCTGTGTATAGTTTTCCCTTTCTTCTTAAATTATTAGTGCATACTTAAGTGGATTTTAAAATTTTTAACTGAAAAATCACAGGAAGACGTATAGAAGAAAATAAAAAAAATGTCCATTCCTCCTCAGGCATAACTTGGTATACAATACATGTTCCCAATGTTTAGTCTTATCATGAGATGTCCTCTTCTTATGCAACAGATTTGATTTCATATATTAAAAAGCTCAAAAGTGGAGAAAAGTACAAAGATTGGAGTTTAAAAATGACTTTCATTATATCTTCTAGTGAAAACCACCATCAGTATCAAGTATATAGGAGTACTAACATCATCAAAATGGCCACATTAACCAAAAAGTATATATCGATTTAACAAAATCCCCATCAATAACCCATCAGCTCTTTTCACAGACCTAGAAGAAATAATTATAAAATTTGTATTGACCCAGAAGAGAGACCCAGAACAGCTAAAGCAGCCATCGCCCCCTTCTTCTAGTTCTGATGCTCTCCCCTCACATTGGTCATTTCTGCTGCCAATACATTTATTAGTATTTTTTATATCCTGATTTCTATTTGAAACCCTTCCATGGACTAATTCTTACTGAAATTGTTATGTTTTGTATTGTCTTGGTTAGTCCTCCAAGTTTTTTTATGTCTTTAAGCTTGCTGATCATTTTGTCAAATAAGTTCTTTATCTGCTCAGTTACATCATCTTTGAGATCACCGACCATCTTATTGATCTATTTTTTTATTTGTTTCTTCTGTTAACCCTTTGTACATTTAAACTTCTTTTCTTTTTTGGTTTTTTGAGGCAGGGTCTCACTACGCAGTTCATGCTGGCCTTGAACTGACTGTATAGGCTACACTGGCCTCCAACTCACAGCAACCTTCCTGCCTCAGCCTCCTCAGTGCTGAGATTACAGGCATGCACCACCATGCCTGGCCATTTATACATTTTCGCCATTTGGTTTTTGACTTCCTCCCCAAAAGGGCGTACTGGATCATCTTTGGGGGAGCCAAAAAATTTTGGAGGCAACTTATTACCTGTTTTCTCGTGTTTCTGTTAGTGTCTGTGCGTGTGTGTAGTGTGTCTGTGTTGAATGTTGAGTATCAAATTACAGTGGAAGGACTTTGTTGGTATTATGAAGATCTCATTAGTTAGTGTCTGCTTTGCAGTGAGGTAAGCTTGGCTTTGGTTGTGTTTTGGTATTTATAGCCCTAACCTACTCCTTAGTTGGAACACACCTGGCCACTTTGTTGTTAGGAGATGACCCTTATCTTTACACCAACATCGACAGATCCAACCATATACATGTACAACCATATGTCAAGTACATTAAAACTCACCTGAACAATTTCACCCTTTTTGCAGTAACTCATGAAGATTGTGATGGGTTACAGTCTGCCTGGGCTTGCATCCCACAGGCAGGCTGAGATGTGGTGGGTGGGTGAAGGAAAAAAGAAAAGAAAAAAGAAGAGGGTAGATCAGATAAAAAAAGAGGAGGAGAAAAAGGAGGTAACAAATGAAAGAAAGAGAGGCAATCAACTTTGTTATTATTACTTTTATAACTGGAGTAGAGGCTAGTGGAAAAGAGGATT
>PVJO010030131.1:0-15947 GCA_004026905.1 Hystrix cristata
GGAATGAAAAACCCCGTTTTTGTTTTAGACAAGTTTCATAGTCTTCAGTAGCTCTGAAGAATGTTTATTTCAACACTTAGCCTGATGTCCAGAATGTAATGATCAATCAGTTGGTGTCAGATAAAAGAGTGGACGTGTGAACAGCTGTCAGGTGAGCAAAAGGACTGCAGAGAATCACTAGAGTCACCTGAGGTCACTGAGGAGCATTACCGCTCTTCAGGGTGGAACTGTACTTTGCCTTTGGGTTTCTGAATAGTTGCAAACAATTGCTAAGAAGCTGAACCATTTTTGTTTCCACATTTATTTATACTTTATATAATATATAATGTAGTTAGAAAACGTGGCATGAGCATACTTGTGAACCTGCCGTGTAACCTGCAGAATGAGAACTGGCCTCTGTCTGCAGCTGAAGCTACTTTATTGGTTGTTTGTTTTTCCCATTTTTGTGCTACACTTAGATCAGTCACCATTATTACTTTTAAAATACTCTTTTACCACGTATTTATGTTTTTATAAATTAAATGTTTAAATTTTGTTTAGTTAAGCTTTGTAAAGGTTTTACTATATTGGAAATGATATACTTTACTTCAATTGTTGCCTATAGCACAGTATCTTTATTTTTACTACTTTATAATATGGCTAAAGTGATTGTTCTTGCTCATGCAAAGGGATATTTGAGTTGGTTACAGTTATATTTATTTATTTGCTTGTTTTTGACATTATCATGCTGCTATAAATATGCCTCTAAACTATAAACTCCACTCAGACAAGGGTGTTTGCATTTTTAAAAAATAGATGTGGCTTATAATGAGTGCTTAGTAAATGCTTTAATTGTTCAGAGCAAAAAAAAAGTAACAAAATATTGTACGCAATTCCTAAATGTACATGTGCTAGAAGTTTCTTATGATCTATACAGATGATGTGGAAATGTTTCCTCTCTGTCTTGGTTTGTGCTGCTATTATAAAGAAAAGAGAGACAGAGAGACAGAGATAGGGACAGAAAGAAACAGAGGTGTCGACCTCATCACTCCTACAGTAATAGTCACCCCGTTCATGAAGGCAGAATCCTTAAGACCCGATCACCTATCAAATGCTCCGCTTCTCAATGCTGCTACATTGGAGATTAAGTTTCCAACACATACATTTGGGGTGATGCATTGAAACCACAGCCTTCTGTCCCTATCCCCTAAGATTCATGTCCTTCCTACATGAGAAATACTATCATTCCTTTCCAATAACCCAAAGTCTTAACTCATTCTGGCACCAACTCAGACGTTAACTCCAGAGTCTCATCTACATCAGACACAGATGATCATCAAGGCCCGATTCACCCTCAGGCAAATTCCCTGGCACTTGTAGACCAAACCGAGCTACCTATAGCCAGAATGTAATGGTGACTCAGGCACGAAACAGATAGATGTGTTCAAAAGTGGAGAAGTAGACAAGAGGAAGGGAGGAACAGGCCTTTGGTAATTATAGAATTTAACAGGGAAAACTACATTACATCTTAAAACTGGAAAACAGTCTCCTTTGAGTCTATGAACCACATACTGGCCAGAAAAGTGCATAGATGCTGTGTTTCTGCCTGATGTCAGGACTATTACTATTACAAAGGCCCTGTCTGTCCACATTGGTGTGGTGGAGTGGCTGGCAAAATCTTCCCTCTGTTAGACTTCACTTGCCAGGCACTGAGTTCCAAGACAAAGTCCTGGACTTACCACCCTGCCCTAGTCTGAAGGAACAGAGTCTCGCTCCACACTATGCTGTCCAGGATTGGGACAGAACTGGTGAAAGTAGTTACGGGCAGCACAGTGTCACAGGAAGCTGGTCAACACCTGATTCTCACAGATGCAAGGACCTCATAGTTTCAGGGAGGTACCCAGGCCCACACTGCATTTGGCAGTAAAGCAAGCCCCCACACAAACCCATCCTACTGTGTTGCAGGTTTGTGCTTACTGCCGAGGCAGGCCTACGGCTTTACTTGCAAGCTCTGGCCTGGAGATAATTGTGCTATCCAGTGTTGGCAAGGTGGTGGAGACAGTCCCTTGGCCAACAAGGCTGACATTAAGATGTGTCATGCCAGTGGTTCACAGCCACTGGGACTAGCACAGTCTGTGTGGGGGCCTCAGGCTCACCACAAGGCTGTCAGTGAGGCAGCCAAATTAGTCTGTCTCACAGGAGTGCCTGTCTCTGCCTCATGCAGGGGTGGGTACAGAGGCTCTAACTGCATACTCTGGCCACAGTACAGGGGACATTGGTTTTTGTCTAGTGTTAGATTTCACTGCAGCAAGCTTGGCATCGAGCACCAAGGCAAAATTCGGTGCTAGCTTTCATGCCCTGCTCCCCAGTGGGCAGAGTCTGCTGCCTGAGGTCGGGAAAGCAAAGGTGGTGGTGTTCCCTTTGTTGCCTACCTAATGGTCTCAGCAGCTCAGGGCACTAGTGGCCAGGGGTCAAGTGTCTCTGTCCAGCACTGAGTCTAATCTAAGTTGTGAACTCAATTCCCTTTCCCTGGCCCTAGTGGGGAGCATCTCTTTGCATGTTACTGAGTTGGGAAATTGATAAACTTGTGTAGCTCCTTCCTGCCTTCTTCAATGCATGTTTTCTTGTCATCATATTAAAACTAGAAACTTAGAACATACGAAGACAACTTCATGCATGAAGAGGTAAGTTGGTTCATCAGTGGGAAGACTGTTGCCAGAGGATCTTACTCAGTTACCATCTTGCTCGGTCTTACAGTATTTTTAATTAGTGGATTATTTAGCTTCTTTGAAATTTGTAACCATTTAAGAAAATGCATCATTTTAAATTTAAAGATGACTGAGTTTTTTTTTAATTCAGAGGGAAAAACACATTTTTGTACAAACAGACATGAGAAATAATTGCCATCACATCTAGTTTCTATTAAAGCCAGTCTCAGAGAGGAGGTTTTAGAATACCCACATTACATAAGGAAGTTGGGGAACCTGGGAATTTACTCCCTTAAAACAATATCTATCACAAACATCTGATGGTTCCACATGGCCTGGATTAAAGACTTCTGGTACATACCTGGAAGTGAATTACTTAGACATAGGATATAGGTCTTTTCCTCTTTACAAGATAACTGTCAAATTTTGACCTAAATAATTATTGAATTTTATAGTCTAATCATAGAGAATTAGACTTCTTATTTTCTCTACATCTTTGTCAGTTATTATGGCCAAATTTATTAATTTTGGGCACTCTAGTAGGTATAAAGTGATTATTTTGCTAGTAAATGGCATTTCTATAAGTAAGCTTTCATTAATGAGGTTGAACAGTTTTCTTTCATTTATTTGGCTTTCATGATACTCTTCTGTACATGTCCATGCATGTCTTCTTGTTTATTTTCTACTGCATTTTTTGTTACATTGTTTGGTCTGGATATGTTATAAATATCTTTACAGTTTATGGCTAGTCTTTTCACATTCTTGGAATCTTTTGATGAGTAGAAGTTCTCAGTTTAATGCAGTCTAGTTGACTTTTTTCCACTGCAGTGATTAGAGCTTTTTCCCCTACCCTGTTCATATTATGTTTGCTATACATTTTCTAAAAGTTTCGTGAAAGTTTCCTATTTTGCATTTCAGTCTTTAATCCATTTGGAATTGATTTTTGTGTGTGCTGAAGTAGAGACCTCATTTCAGTTTTCACACCATTATCCAGAACCGTTTGTTGTTAGAGTGTGTCTTGTCTAATGATCTGCAGAGCTGTGCTTTTTAAGTATCAAACTTTACATATGTGTGTCTGTTTCTGCACTTTTCCCCCTTTCCTTTATTTATGTCTTATTTCTGTGCAAAAACCACCTTCTCTTTACCATATTTCAATAGTGAGTCTCAGTAGCTGTGACAAATTGAGAGTGTGTGTTTTTACATGCTTCTATCTGACAGAAGAATCTTTTCCCTCTTCTACAAATTGTGCTGTCCTGTGATTACTTTGTCCAATCACATATAGCTTCAGAACTAGATGTTGGGATACTGAGCAGACTTCATTGTGATTTGCCTCTGTGCTACCAAGAAAGAAGTTAACTGCCCTGCCCTGATGGAGAGGCCACATCGTAAGGTCTTAATTATTACATGGAGCGGGAGAGAGAAGGGGCAGCTAAGCCCACTCTGCTGGCTCTTCCTGTTAGGGTCCCAGGCATTTCTTTGAAACTGTCTGGGCAGACAAGTTAACATCTAGCTGTATGCCACTGAGTGATCCCAAATGACACATGGAGTTAGAAATAAGAATTAATAAACAACCTAAGTTTTGTGGCTTCCAGGTATGCCAGTTTGTTGGTGTGGACAGCAACTTCAGTCTATGCCTGTGGAATTCCAGTCTGCGCATGATCCTCCCTCCTCATTTCCTCTTACACAGACTTCAAATTTATTTAGCCAGTCCCCATAATTGCACATGCAATTCCCTATAATAAGTAAATATTTCAAATATTTTCTCCTAGGTCTGCTTCTCTGATTGAACCTTTACAAATACATTAGCCCTAACCTACCCAAATTTTTAATGCATTTGATCATGAAATTAATAGCTTTTTAAGCTATTGAATTTTGGAATTGTTTGCTACACGGAAGTAGATGGCCCAAGCAATAATAAATGATCACATCTTTCTTTTAATGAATATTTTAACCATTCCTAGTATTTACTTTTCTTTACAAATAATAAAATCAATTCACCCAGTTTCTTTATAGACTCTATTGGTACTTTGGTGGGAACCAAATTACATCTATAGAGTAATTTTAGAATGATAGCATAATTATAATATTGAATCTTCATATCCCTCTGCTTATGTCTCTATTTAATTCTTTAATGTCTTTAAATGTTTAAATTTTTCCTTCAAAATGTTTTATATAAATTCACCATACATTTGTATTTTTATTGTAATATGTATGCACTTTATTAGAATTAAATTTTTTATTTGTTACTATGACTAGAAAGTTATTTTTATATACTGACCTTACATTTCTACAATTTTAGTATATGTGCTGCCGAAGCGAGCACCTTACATTTCTACAATAATGCTAAGATCTTACTTAATTTAGTGTTTAGCTTACTGAATTGTTAGATTTTCATTTTTGTCTTATTTTTGTGTCTTTCTGTCTTCCTTCCTTATAAACTGTAAATTGAAGACAGGTGTAGAAAAACAGCTGATTTCAAGTTTATCCTTATCCACACTGTCTAGGAGGCCTGGTTAAAAAAAAAAGTGAAATTTTTCCTGTTATTCTTCTCCCTTTTAGATACCCTGTATTTCCTTTCTTTTGAGCAGTGAATGTTCTCAATAAGAGATAATATTAGAAGAAATGAGACTTGTAAAATTGATATTAAAGAATTTGTGAAATTATTATTTTTGAAAGATTGCTGAAGGGTGATTTGTATCTTACCTAATATTCTCTTACAATTTAAGGCAGACAAACTTCCACTAAGAAATAAGGAGATTTATATCACCTCCTCCTGAAACTGGATCATCTTTCATATATATCTCAACTGGTAGAAAATTGTGAAGAGATGCAATTTGACTTCTGTAGCTAGATCATTAAAGGCAGTCTGGTTCTGTTTGGTGCACTCTCTCTCTCTCTCTCTCTCTTTGTCTCTCTCCCTCTCTCCCCTGCTCTCTGGATATATGGACATTCCAAATATATGCACGTGTATGTGTATATATATTTATTTGAGATATATATATATATTTGTATCAAGCCAATACATTTTAACATAAGCAGTATGTAGTCCATTTGTTATAATTTTCATTTGAAAAAATTCAGCGGTTGTCTCAAATGGACAAATCTATGATAGTAAAATATTTAAACTGAAGACAGATAAGTAGAATAAAGTTTTAGGAATGGACCTCTTGAGGACAATATAGTGGAGTTTGATAGAAAAACAGATTTTGAAGATCCCCTGGTCCTGACTCTTTTTTAATATGGCGTGCCTCTGGACCAATTATTTAATCTTTCTATGTCTTGATTACATTATATATAAAATGAGGGTATAATGTTCACCTGCAGTGTGATCCTGTTGATTCATTGAAATGCTAGTTATCAACATCTAGAAGATAAGAAAGATAAGTCTCAAATAAGTGTTATGTTCCTCCCTTACCTCTGCATGACTTAGTGAAAATCTTTCTTAAAGTAAAGAATAAAAGAAGAGAGGAATAAAAGAAATTGGATTAAATCCCCAGTACCACAAAAAAAGTTAATGATGGAGCTATTTATACAGGTTTTTTTTTTTTTTGGTCAGACTTGATATAGGATTAAAGCAGTATTTAACAGTATTAAACATGAGCAGAAAATACGTTAAAAAGTTTAATGCTAGGGGCTGGGGATTTAGCTCAGTGATTAGAGTGCTTGCCTTGCAAGCACAAGGGCCTGAGTTCGATCCCCAGCACCACAAAACAAAAAAACAAAACAAAAAAAAAAAAGTTTAATGCTATATTTTTTATTTCAGGGCCTTAAATTAGTCTAGTATTCTACTTTCCCCACAGATAATTTATTATGACAAGTGTATGCGTGTGTGTGTGTGCTTTAATTTATTTACCATTTTAACTAATACATAAAAGATTATTCATATTCATGTGGTATCATATGATGATTTGATGCCTGTATTCATTATATGATGTTTAAAGCAGGGTACACATCTATCTCCTCAAGCACTTAGTATTTGTAGTGAAAAAACTGAAATCCTTTCTTCTAGTTTTTCTGAAATATACATGATCTTTTTGGGTTTATCATTGCCGATAGTCACCCTGGTGTGCAGAAGCACACCAAAATCTTGCTCTTCTATCAAACCATAACTGTACTTATTAATCAACCTTTCTGCTAGGCTCCCAACCTTATGATAACCACCACTGAACACGAAACTTCTATGGTATCAATTTCTTTGTATTCCACATAAAAGTGAAATCATGTGGTACTTGTTTTTCTATGTCTGATTAATTTTATGTAAATGTAATTTTCTGTGCCTGGTTAATTTCTGTGTTTGGCAACATCATGATCTCCAGTTCCATGCATGGTATTGCAAATGACAAGATTTCATCCTTTGTAATGATCAAATCATACTCCATTGTGATTATGTATCACATTTTCTTCAACCATTCATCATTTGGGTAGCTTCTATTTCTTGGCTATTGGGAATAGTGCTGTTATGAATATCAGAGTGAAAATATTTCTTGAACATACTGATCTTATTTCCTTTGTGCGTGTGTGTGTATATACATATAATAAGAGAGGAATATATATATATATATATACACACACATATATATACACACACATATATCTGCAGAAGTAGTAGGATTGCTGGATAGTATGGTAGTTCTATTTTTAACTTTCTGAGAAAATTCCAAACTATTTTCCACAATGACTGTACTAATTTACATTCCTACAGTATATAAAAAATTACCTATTTTTTTTAACATCTTCACCACTACACTTTATTTTTTTTTGTTTTCAGTAAGAGCGCTCTTAATTAAAGTAAAATGGTATTTCAGTGTGATTTTTGATTCCATTTGATTTTGATTTCCTGATGATTAATGATGTTGAACATTTTTCATATACCTTCAAGGCACTTGCCTGCGTCTTTTTAAATCACCTTATTTGTTTTTCACTATTGAATTTTTGGATTTTATCCTGGATATCAACCTCTCATCAGATGTATAGTTTGCAAATATTTTAACTCAATATTTAAGTTGTCTCTTCTCCTGATGATTGCTTCCTTTGTTGAGCATAAGGTTTATGGCTTAATTTAATTCCATCTGCCTGTTTTTCTTTTTGTTTCCTGTGCTTCAGAGTGCTATCAGAAATCTTTCCACATTCCAATAACCTGGTGCCTCTCCTCTAGGTTTTCTTTTAGTAGTTTTATAGTTGCAGAGCTTACACTTAAGTCTAATCCATTTTGTATTAATTTTTTTTACTTTTTTATTTTATGAGAAAATGAAACAAAATTTCATAACAAAGTAATAAGGGAATAACAGAAGCTAATACATTGTGTATCATTATCTTCAAAGTAGTTGCTCAGAGTACAAGAGATAAATCAAAAAAGATTTTTCTGAAAAAGAAGCACACAGATAATAACACAAATCTTTCTTTTCAACAAACTAAGATAAACGAATAATATAAATGAAACTAATTAGCATATATATATTTGGTGAGAGATAGGCACCTAAATTAATTCTTCTGCTTATAAATCCTCAATTTTCCTGGCAGCATGGTAGAAAAGAACTGTCCTCACATGTTCTTTTACCATACTGTCAAAAATTCATTTGGCTTTTGATTTGCGGTTTGACTTCAGCACTGTCTATTCACATATTATTCATGTATATATATGTATATGGAGAGAGAGAGAGAGGGAAGGGGGGAGAGAGAGAGAGAGAGAGAGAGAGCATGAGAGACAGAAAGAGAGAGATGTTTTCATGCCGATATTATGGTGTTTGATTACTATAGCTTGTAGTATATTTTGAAGTCAGGTAGTGTGATGAACTCTACTTTATCCTGTTTGCTCAAGACTGCTTTGCGTAGTCTGCATCTTTTATGGTTCCATACAAACTGGGAATTTTTTTTCTAGTTGTGGGAAGAATTTCATTAGTCCATACATAGGGATTGCATTAAATGTGCTGATTGTTTTGGGTAGAATGGAGATTTTTAATAGTATTTATTCTTCCAGTCCTTGAATATGAAATGTCTTTCCATATTTTTGTAACTTCTTCAATTCCAGTCACCAATATTTTATAGTTTTCACTGTAGAGACTTCTCACTTATTTTGTTATTCATTCCCACATTTTTATTTTTGTTTTTAGTTATTGTAAGTGGGGTTGATTTTCTGAGTGTTTTTGCAGATAATTTAGTATTGGCATATAGAAATGCTACTGGTTTTTGCATGTTGACTTTGCATCTTATAACTTTACTGAATTCATTTATTAAATCAAATGGTTGTTTGGCTGTGTGTCTGATACTCGTAACATATAAGATCGTGTTGTCTGCCAACAGGACAATTTGACTTCCTCTTTTTAATTTGGTGCATTTTATTTCCCTCTCTTACCTATTCACTCCGGTTAAGATGAACAATACAAAGTTAAATAAGGGTGGGTGAAGTGGGCATCACTGTTCTATTCCAGATCTTAGAGAAGAAGCATTTCACTTTTTAACATTCAGTATGATGTTTGCAGTTGCCTTACTACACGTGGCCCTTTTTATGCATAAGCAAGTTCTTTGTACTCCTAATATTTTCTGAGTTTTGATCATGAAGAGCTCTCTGATGTTATCAAATGAATTTTCAGCATGTATTGAGATGATTGCATGGTTTCCGACTCATATAATAAGACTGGAAAATTCCTTCCTCTTTTTCGTTTTGGAATATTTAAGAGATAGTCCTGGTTCTTTAAATTTTTGATAGTGTTCAGAAGTGAAGTCACCCTGTCATGGGCTTTTCTTTGATGGGAGACTTTGATTATTGATTTCACCTCATTACTTATTATTGGTTTGTTCAGCTTTTCCAATCCTTCATGATTTAAATTGGGCAAGTTGAGTATGTCCAAGAATTTGTTCCGTTCCTCTAGTTATCAAATTTGTTGGCATGTAGTTATTAAAAAGTTTTCTAATGCTCCTTTGTACTTATGTGGATTCCATTTTGATATCTCCATCTTCATCTTTGATTTTATTTGGGTCTACTCTCTCTTTTTCTTACTCTAAGAGGTTTTCAATTTTATCTTTTGAGAGAAACAGAACAATATTTAGTCAATCTTATGTATTTTTAATCTCTTTTAAGGTTATTCCTACTCTGATCTTTAGTATTTTTTTGTAGATATACATAATGATCACATTCATCATAGTTAATTTGTACCTGTACATGGTAAATCTTGGTTTCTCCCTTCTCCACCCCTCCCTTCCACTCCCCTTCCTCTCCTTATTTAAAATAGCTTTATTTACATTTTCCCACTTTTTCTTCTTTTTCTTTTCCTTTTTTTTTCCCTTCCTTCTTTTCCCCCTCCTCCCTCTCTAGTTCTCTTCTCATTTGGACTTTATCTTTCTTTTCCACAATATCTATTATTCCTCTTTGTCCTTATTTACCCTATGTTTTCTCATATCAGAGAAACAATTCAATATGTACTCATGCATGTCTGATTTATTTCACTTAAGAGTATGTTCTCCAAGTGCATCCATTTACCTATAAATGTTTCATGTTTATCCTTTTTTATGGAAGAGCAGTACTCCATTGTATTAAAAAAAATGTCATTCATTAGTTGCTGGGCATTTGGGTTTTTTCCAAGACCTAGCTATTACAAATTGTGCTGCTATAAACATGGTTGTCCATATATCACTGTGGTACAATGTTTTTAATTCTTCTGGGAAGATACTGAGAAGAAGAATAGCTGTGTCAAATGAAACCTCTAGTTGTAGTTTTTTGAGGAATTTCAACATTTAGTATTTCTTTTTTTCTACTGATTTAGGGTTTGCTCTTGTTTTCATAGTTCATCGAAGTTAGCAATAGGCTTTTTGTGCTATTTCTGCTTTTATGGTGTAGGAATTGATAAACTTCTCTGTCCTGCATTTGTTGTATCCCAAAGGTTTATAAGTTTTGTCTCCATTTTTTTTGTTTCAAGAAATGTTAAACTTGTTTCTTAATTTCTTCTTGGACCTATTGGTTCTTCAAGAGCAAGTTGTATAATTTCTATGTATTTTTATATTTTCCAAAGATTTTCTTGTCATAGATTGTTTTTCTTATATGAAAAATACTTGATATGATTTAAATTGTTTTAAGTTTGATGAAGCATTTTGTGACTTACCGTATTGCTTAGCGTAGAAAATGTTTCATATGCTGTTGTGAAGAATATTTGTGTTGAAGTTGTTGGTTGGAATGTTCTGCCTGGGTGTATTATCTGCATTTGTTCCAGAATGTAATTTAACTGATGTTTCCTAGTTGTTTCTCTGTGTGGATGGCCTGTCCATTGTGGATGTTAAATTCTTCTGCTTTTATAATAATGAAGTTTATCTCTTCCTTAATGTCAATTAATATTTGTTTTATATATTTGGGAGCTTCTATACTGGGTGCATATAAATGTATAATTATTACTTTTTCTTGCTGAATTGTCCCTTTTGTTATTATATACTGCTTCCTTGTCTTTTTTTTTTTAATTGCTTTTGACTTCAAGTCTTTTTAACCTAATATTTGTGTGATTACCCCTTTTTTTCTTTTGGATTTTTTCTTGGGGGGTTGGTATATCATATTCCATCTCTTCATTCCTAGTCCATATGTATTCTTAGAAATGAAGTGAATTTCTTGTTTGCAACATATAAGGTCTTATTTTTATCCACACAGTCACTCTCTATATTTTAATTGGTGAATTTAAGTCATTTACAGTCAAGTTCATTATCGATAGGTAAGAGCTTAATGCAGTTGGTAACGTTTTGATCTAGTTTTATTGTAGTTCTTTCCTTTACCAGTCCTGTGTGTGGACTGATTATGGTCAACTTGAACAGGAATTCCCAGCTGAACTGAGTTATTGTGGCTCTGGGCCCAGAATACCCATCTGAAGATTATTGCTGACACAGCATAAAGGCAAATGGGAAAGGATGATTGTAGGTGACTGATTTCCCAGGAGAAGCTCTTTTGGGGTTCATTTCCTTGAAGTGAACTTGGCTGTTCTTCTTGAAGGAGGAGCTCAGGTCCTCATCACCTGGGGTGGCTGCTGTTCCCTTTGGAAGAGTTGTGGTCTTCATTTCCACCTTGAGCATTGTTTCCTTGCTCCAGTATAAATTCTTCAGCCTTTTAATGCAGACACAGAATTACATGGGACATTCCTGTGGGCTCCCAGCCCTTGATTGGATCTTTCAGGTCTCTAACATGTGGACAGATGTTCTGCAATCTTTCTGCGGATTTTTTTCCTAAGTTTTTCCTTGATTTCCTCTGTGAACCATATATTATTCAAGAGTGTGTTATTTAATCTGCCAGTGTCTGTAAAATTTCTGGGTTTTCTCTTTTTTGCTATTCATTTCTAGTATCAGTGTAATATGATCTGATAATATACTGGAATAATTTCAGTTCTTTGGTGTTGTTTTAAACTAACTTTATGGGCCACTAATTATCTATTTTGGAGAAAGTTCCATGTGCTGCTAAGAAAAATATGCATTCTGTTGCTGAGAGGAGCATTCTGTAGATGTCTACTAAACCCATTTACCTGCAGGTGTGATTAAACTCTGTAAAAGTGGGGTATTGAGGTCCCCACTCTGATTGTATTGATGTTCACTGAATCTTTTATGTTTAGTCATGTTTGTTTTTTGAAGTTGAGTGCATTGGTATTTAGTTCCTATATATTACCAGTTGTTACATCTTCCTGTTGAATTGTTCCCTTAACTAATATGTAGAGACCTTGTTTGCCTCTTCTGATCAATTTTGTTTTGAAGTCCACTTTTTATCAAAATTGAATAGCTACACTTGCTTGCTTTGAGACTCTTATTGCATGGGATATCATTTTATATTCTTTAATTTTTAATCTATTCATTTCTTCTTGGATTAAATACTGTATGTCTCTTATATGTACCATGCCATTGAGGTTTTTTTAATCCAGTCTACCAATCTGAGTCTTTCGATTAGAGAGTTGAAACCATTTGCATTAAGAGTTATTACTGAAAAATATTGATTTATTCCTTCCATTTCATTATTTTTCTGTTGTTGATTCCTTTATTTTTCCCTTTATTTAACTGTTAACCCTAGATAATATATTCATTCCAGCAGAACAAATATATGCATTCAATTCATTCATTCATTCATTCAATGCCAACCAACAACTGGCATTGTTGGTTTAATTACACGTGTCTAA
The DNA here is from genome assembly GCA_004026905.1 of Hystrix cristata. Taxonomy (NCBI): domain Eukaryota; kingdom Metazoa; phylum Chordata; class Mammalia; order Rodentia; family Hystricidae; genus Hystrix; species Hystrix cristata. The sequence goes on from PVJO010030131.1 coordinate 12,818, forward strand.
GATATTCTTGAGAATTATTTGCTGTGCTAGTTTGGTGGTCATGAATTTCTCAAGATATTTTTTGTCAAGAAATGTTATTATCTGCCCATCAATTTTGTAAGATTATTTTGCAGGATATATTAGTCCGAATGGGACTTTTTGGAAACACTTAATTCCAAGTTCTCCTGGGCTGTCAGGTTTATATTGGAAAATCTGCTGTAATCCTAATAAGTTTACCTTTATAAGTGATTTGTTGTTTTTCTCCATCAGTTTTTAAGATTCTGTCCTTGTGCTAGACATCAGGGATTTTGATGTGTCATGGAGAAGTTATTCTCTGGTTGTAGCTATTAGGTGCTCTCTAAGCCTCACTTATCTGTGTATTAAGTTTTTTCCCCCTACTTGGAAAGTTTTCTGCTATGATTTTTGTACAGAATTTTTATGCCATCCATGCTGTATTCTGACTTTTCTTTAACTCTGATGAATCTTTGATTAGTTTTCTCTGTATCATTTAGCAGCTGATGAATCGATTTTCCTTGCTTTTTTGTTTTTAAGGTATATATAAGTATAAGGTCACATGCGTAAGACCCAACTACTGGTTCTAAAATTCTCCCTCACATTAGTTACTTCTGCTGCTCATGCTTTCAGTGAAATTCTTTTGTCTTCCAGATTTCTGTTTGATACTTTTTAATGGATTATAATTGTTTACTAAATTTGTCATTCATGTTTTGAATCATTTTGGTTAGATCTCCTCATTTTTATTTGAATCTTGTTTAAGTTCACTGATCAATTTGTTTATCAGTTCCACTATCCTTTTAGTTATATCATCTTTGAGCTTATCAAGTTTCTTTGGCTCTTCTTTGTTCATTTCATATAATTCTGTCCTTTGGAGATTGATTTCCTCTCCACTGGCCCTCCCTTGGATCTGTTCTGGGGGAGGTGGCAATTTTAAGATGTATTTTATTACTTTATTGTCTGATGCTTTTATTTTTTTCCTTTTTGTTGTGCTGAGGATTGAGGCTCAAATAGAAAGGAGAAACTCTGCAGCTAGCATGGAGATCCTTTTAGCTGGTATCTACTTTCCAGTGATGTGATCTTGGCTTTCTCTTTTTCTTGGTATTTTCTACTTCCTTGACTTGTTCAATTTAATAATGTTTCAAGGGGAGAATTCTTATAGGCTGTAACAACAACAACAACAGATCCAACCACACATCTAACATGCACATTAAGACATTTAAAAAAAAATTCACCCTTTTTTCAATATCCTTTAGATATTGAATTATATTACTTTCAACATTTTACACTGGAATGTGCAGGGGCAGCTGAAGAGAAAAGGAAGAGGGAGAGGAAAGGAATAAGTAAAAAGAGTAAGAAAAGATGAATATTGTAGATGAAGAATAAATAAGAGGCCAAACTCCACCGGAATTATTTTTATAGTTGCCATAAAGGGCTAGTGTGAGGGGTTTGCCTAGAGACTAGTGGGAGTGCAAGGAGACAAGGAGAGGGAGGGAAATATAATTAGAGTTTGTGGGAAGTTGAGATTGCTGTAATCTATTACTATGAAGGTAGTTGTTTTACATCTGGATCGTCTATGCACAGTTTTCTAAACTCTCACATGCCTTTGAAAGGTACTAGTTAAGTTAAAATACTGATCCTTTCTTACTGTGTTTTGCACATATGTAAGCCTCTCTCTAGATGCCAGATGAAAACTGTAAAGCAAGAGCAGGAAGATAATGGGATAAGAAAGAGGAAGAGAGACAAGAAGATTGAAGTGGTGGTGGAGAATAAAAGGAAGAATATTGCAGATAAAGAAGGAGAAAAGAACAAAGCCAGAGAGAGACAGAGAGAGAGACAGAGAGAGAGAGAGAGAGAGAGAGAGAGAGAGACAGAGAGAGAGAGACAGAGAGAGAGAATAGAAAATAAAAATAAATACTAAAAAACTACAAAGAAACAACTGCCAAAAAAAAAAAAAATCTTGCAGTTCCAAGAGCACTAAACCTGTGTGCTCACGTCCCCAGCTAGCCCCTCCCAACACTCTGGTTTGCTCCACTGCCTGCCTGTGATCAGGAAGACCTGCTTATTCGGCTGACTCTTGACTCCTGCAGGCCTTCGTTTCTGTCTGAGAATCTGACCTACCTAGTTAATTTGGGGAGGTGAAGGTGTAATGTAATCGAGCCAGCACCTGTTTCTCAATAAACTTTTACCAGGGACGCCTCACTCCGAAGTTTTTTATAACGGGGCAAATAACGCCGTCACTTCTGTATTTTCCTTCCACAAGTCTGTTGCCTAGTCCATCGCCAGACAGATTTGACCAGTGTTCCTCCACTCTCTGTCCCTCCAAGCACAGTCTTTTTTGGTCACTGTCCTTCTAACAACTCTCTCTAACCCATGAACTTGACTCTGTTTCGGGCTCCCTGACCGAAACAGTTAGGGTAGGGAGCAGTTAGGGTGCTGGGCTCTTCCCCGTGGGCACTTTCGCACGAAATGTAGGGAAGGAAAAAATATGAGTAGAACTCCTGGTATACGAGGAAGGAATGGAGGAATGGGCAGCTAAGTATTTCTGGATTGGTCCAGCCAGGTGATGGTGAACCTTTTAGAGCTTTCAGTGATAAGAGCCCCCACTGCAGCAGGCGTGCCATGGGTTCGCCATGCCCGGGACTCCAGCTTATACTTTCCCCAGGGTTCTGCCACTCCCAGACTTTGCTCATTGAAGCTGGCATAGCCTCCAGGCCGTGATGCTATCAGAGCATAAACTCAGGTCCCTAAAGGAAGGGATACATTTATTTTCCAATTCCCGAGTGCCTGCTGGTGTTGTCTCATATACCACTTTCTGGCTTTCTATTTCTCCAAAGTCCTTGGTTGTGGGTATCTCACTCACAGTGCTGGGGAGTTCAGGGTGACTGTGAGCCTGTTCAATCAGCCAGGCTGCTTCTGAAGTGCTGGCTTCCTGGCCCAGGTAGCCTGATTCTCTCACAAGATGGCACATACGCTGGACCTAGGGTGTAAGGGGTGCAGACATCTAGAAGTGGTCCAGCTTCCTCTTTGAACCTCCTCTTATACTGGATTTTGGTCCAGGTATACAGTCTTTCCATTTACCCTCTCTTCCCTGGGTTTCCCTGCAGCCTGTGCCTCAGGGTACGTTTCTTTCTCCTGT
>PVJO010030132.1:0-15870 GCA_004026905.1 Hystrix cristata
TGTGTGTGTGTTAAACCTTATAAGACATCATAACTGACATAAACGGTTAATGTTCATTTGCTTTATCCACCTATTTTGAATTTTCATTATTTTTCACTTTATCCTGCATCTCCCAGATTCATTTAGGATTATGACCTTCTGCTTAGAGATTTTTAGTAGTTCATTTGATTAATACAGTGACGAAGTCTTTATTCTTTGGCAGAAAGATATGTTTAGCTTGATTCTGAATGATATTTTCACTGACCCAAAAATCACTTTTTTTCTTTCAGTCTATTGAAGATACTACTATAGTTTTGTTTGATGAAAGTTTACCTTTTATCCCAATTATTTCTCTTCTGAAAACATAATGTCTTTAGTTAACGTTTCTCTCATTGCTGAGACAAAATACCTGACGCCCAAAATTAAAGGAGGAAAGATTCATTGCAGTTCACAGTTTGTAGAGATTTCAGTTCATAGCTGGCTGGCTCCAAAGCAGCATGGTATGGCAGGGTGGCATTGCAGAGGAGAAACAGTTCATGGCAGGCAGAAGGCAGCAAAAGCAAACAAGCAATGAGAGAACACTAGCCCCCTTTCTGTCCCTTATATTTTATCCACCCAGGGTGGGGCACCCTTAATCTTACCCAGATCTATACAAAACTTGTCAGTGGAATGATTTAGTAATCACACACCCTTAATCTCAGCATCATACACTCTACATCCAGCCACCTCTGAAAAGCCCTCCTATGACTGTGTGATGCCTTGGGAGGGCATCTAGGCACAAACCATAATATAGAACATATTTTTCTCTTGTTACTTTTAAGATTATCTCTTTATATTTGCTTTGTCTGAAGTTTTGTCATGCTATGTAGGAATTTATTTCCATGTATATTTTAAATGTTTAAAAATTTTAAATTCATGAATATCTTTCATCAGTTTTGGAAAATTCACATCCATTAACTTCTGAATTATTATACATTTCCTTTTCTTTTCCTCTGGGACTGAAGAGAAATGAATGTTTACCCCAATAATTGTATTGCCAATGTCTCATTTCCTCTCTTTTCATACATTTCTTTTGTTTGTCTGTTCCTTGCTCTGGATAGTTTCTTTTGACTTACCCTTTGACTTCATTGATTTTTTTTTTTTTTTAGCTCAGCTGTGTCTAATAGTTGTTATACTCATTCTTTAAATTATAAATTTCAGTGTAAAATTTTAAGGCTTAAAATCTCTCATTTCATTTCAAATACTCTGTTTTTAAAATTTATGTTATTGGTACATGTTTGCAATTCACGCAGTTTACAATCATCTTGGGGCGTAGTTACATATAGATATTACAGCTTTTCTTTTTTCTAATCCCTTTCCCCTTCCCTCCCACTCCTGCCTCCTCTTCTGATTCCCCTAGCACCTTTTATGTACTTATTGATACTGTCTTAGTTCATGTTATGGCATATGTTTATGTTGATTGGAGTTATTAGGATCCTGTTCATGGCATATCTTTATTCCTCTTGCTTCCACTCCTCTTCACCCCTCATTCTTGTTTTCTTGGGCCACTTCTGTGTTGGATGCAATCTGTCCCCTTGTCCATTTCTAGCCATCCTTCATCGTTTTCTTTGCTTGTACTTTGCCTCGCTCAAATGAGAGGTATAATATGGTATTTAAACTTGTATGTCTGATTTATTTCACTCAACATTATATTTTCCAGGTGCATCCATTCTTATACAAATGTCTCATACTTGTCATTCTTCATTGCAGAGTACTATTCTGTTACATATAGATATAACATTTTGTTTATTCAATCATCTGTCAGTGGGTAGACAGGCCACTTCCAAGATTCAGCTATTGTGAATTGTGTTACTATAAACATTGATATGCATGTATCTCTGTAGTATGATGATTTAAGCTTTTAGGGGAAGATACATAGCAGAGGAATACCTGGGTGTATGGAATTTCTAATTTCAGTTCTTTGAGAAATGTCCATACTGATTTCCATAATGGTTGTACTAGTTGGCATTCCCATCAACAATGCATGAGGATTCTCTGTGTATTTTTTATATTCAAGTTTTGAAAAAAATTCCAGTTACATTTATTTCACTGACCATAACCAATATGCTTATTTTAAAATCTACTTATAGTCTGTGTCTATTTGTCCAAGTGTGTCGACCTACCTCAGTGGGTCTGATTTCTATTGTTTCGGTTGATTCCTACGCATATTTTCTTCATGTGTGCTTGGCTATATCACTGATAGGATTCCTGATGCTTATTTTGAAAGCTTGCTAGTCCAAATAATTGGGGCATCCAGGTAGTTTTATTTGTGTTATTTTCCTCTGAATTCTACACCTGGGGCACTGCAATCTCTAATCTGGTCTTACATTAATTCAATTACCAACTTATGTCAAACTTGATGGCTTGATATCGGGCTTCTGCTTCATCCTTACTTCTGTCCTTAAGCCATTTTAGACCTGATCCAACCACCAGCAAGTTATCAGCTTCTCCATGCTTAATAGGCACCAGATTTACCATCTATCCTCTAAACCCCAAGAACTCGACAAAAGTGCTCTTAGCAATTGAGTAGCCCACTTGGTTTATTTTTACCTTTATAAAGATAACTGGAATTTTATCGCATCTTTATTGGTCCTCAGAATAAAACAAAAGGTTTGAACCAACAACTTCCAACTCTTTGGGTTTCAGACAATTCTTCGCAAAGATATACTATTATATAACCTCTTATTCTATTGTAAACTTTCAGGCAAAGACTGCAAATGAAATGATACAAAATGGATTTGAAAACTCCCATGGAAAAGAAGCATCATAAATCTATCCAATCCTTGATTCACACCATCTTTCTTGTGATTGACTACACGAGTAACAAAGTCCTGGAGTCCTTAATAGAATCATCAGTAACACTTTACAGATGTCCCACTAGAGGATTTTAGAGATGCCTCTAAAGACAAGTTTTCCCATGACTTGTGGAAATGTACTGAAAATTCACAATATTGGGGCAATTTATTTTAGTTTAAATGTAAAAAGAATAAGTCAGTTGTGCTTTATAAAACATACTTCTTAGCAGTCATTCGTGTGGCAATTTTTAATACCTGGAAAAACAGCTGGCAATGTTGTATTTTTAGGTAAAGATTTCAGAAAATGATTTTTTCCTTTGTGTACTTATGAACCAGAAGTCATTAAGCTGACAGAGGGAGGGGCTAGAACTTCAGGATTTTTGACAAGTAGAAGTTTACATAGCATGGCCCCTTCTTGAATTCGCAGGAAGGTGAGTTTGTAGACAAGGACCATTTATTTAGATGCATTCCAAATCACATGCTCATGCGATAATATTCAAATTACACCCAGTGAATTGAGAGAACATGAAGTTCTGAGCATATGGAGCGCCACAGACAAGATGTCCAAGAAGAACTGGGGGAGAGAGCCGTTGTGATCCAGATGTTTCTCAGAGGGAAATGACTTGTGATAAGTAAAACAGGAATTAAACCAAGAGTGTATAATTCCAAAGATAAAGTGTAAAAAAACGACATTTTAAAATTAATAATAATAGTGAGCAAAATAAAAACATATGAGAGGCTTTTGAGAAAGCTCAGATTTGGGGAAATCAAGGCTGGGAAAGACAGTAGAAGAAAGGATCTAAATATAAACCAAAGGAAGTACAGGGCCTCCTGAGATGAATGCTGTGGGGTACAACTAGAGATCCTGTGACCAGTCTGAGACAGAGCAAAAGCAAGTTATGCACTTGTGTTTCAACAGTTGTCCTCTAATCAGACTTTTCTGAGTATCTTGTAGTCCAAATTCTTGTCTTCTCCAACTCTTTTTGACCGCCAAGATTTTTATATTTGAGGGAAACTCGAATTCGGGAAGTAAACCCAGTCTTTCAAGTAGAAGGGATGATTTGGTGACTATTTCACCATGCTTCCACAGAGCTTGAAGCCTCCGAAGTAGGCAGGGAACAAGAGAAGCTAACATTCCTTCCCCACGGTTGGTTGAAATGGGTCTGAGCAACCCACCATGTAACATGATCACATTTAGAACTTTTTCATATGTAAAAGCCTGCTCTGCACTCTAAAGATCTCATTGGCAGCTCTGGAAATGGGAGAAGAAATGACTGTCAGCATCGTAAGAAACACTTCACAGTAAGTTTTCATCAGCAGCTAAAATTAAGACCTGTGTGTTAGGTCCAGGGAAGTAGAGAAGTACACATTCAAGAAAGGATTGCTTTAAATGATATCTTCCTCTTTCTTACACTAAAGGATTGTACTTTAAATTATATCCTTCTCTTTCTTACACTTTCCATTAAGATAGATATTGGTCACTTGGACTCTTAACAAAGTTCCTCAAATATAGTGATTACCCAATAAGTGTTTTAAACGTTTCTTAAATGAATGCTTTAAATCTGATGTCCATGTGTGTGATGGTTGATTCTGTATGTCAGTTTGGCTGGATTAAAGGATATTCACATAGCTGGTAAAGCACAATTTATTCTAGAAGTTTCAGGAGGTGCTGTGCTTATTTCTGTTCTGCTGGGATGGAAACCCAGGTGCTTTTGCTTTTGTTGAGACTGATCAGGCTGCCCCAGGTGGGTGTCTGTGAGGCTGCCTCCAGATGATGCTGGTGTGGCAACTGGTGGACTGTTTGGAATATCTGTCCTCAATGTGGGCAAGACACCATCCAATTGGCTTGGGGCCCAGATAAAATGAGAAGGTGAAGGAAGGGTGAATTTTCTCTCTCTCCTGGCAGAGTGTCCTTCCTTGTCCTGACTTTGGATGTCAGAACTCCAGATTTTCCTGACTCTGGGACTGATCACAACCCCTCCCAACACACACACACACACACACACACACACACACACACACATGCACGCACGCACACATGCATGCACATTCTAACACATTCACACTGTCTCGTTACCTCCCCAGCTCTTGAGACTTTACCCTTGGACTGAATTTTTCTATCAGTGTCCTTGGTTCTGAGAACTTCAGATTTGAACTCAACCAAGTAACCAGATTTCCCATTTTTTCAGTTTGCAGATGGCCTACTTTGGGGCATCTACTGTGAAACTTCTCTGGGTCTATAATCAAGTAATGCCTCTAGTCTCTCTATATTTATCCTAGTGATCTGTCTCTCTAGGCACCCTAACTAAAACAAGTGGAAAGGTACTGCTTTCAGTTTAAAGTTTGGAAATCTGAAAGCTTAAAACTCACCCAAATTATGAAAAATTCCCCTGGGGTTCTTGTGTTGATGTAAACATAGTATTACACACAGCTATCATGGGTATCAGTTTATTTATTTTGAATAACAGACCTCTATCGACCAAAATTTTTACAATCACTTCTTCCATTTCATTTCTTTAGCCTACTACTGAGGAATTTGAAGGCCACTCAAAGTCCATCTTTAATCCACAATTAGCTTTAGGATAATTCTAAAGAAGCTGTTTCAAATGGCTACATCACTTGGTTACTAATGTTTTCCTTCTACTGTTCTCATTTTAACCCACAATATATAAGGCAGCTTAGTAATTTCTGAAACAAATAAAACTCAAACAGACATCAGAATATAAGTAAACATGGGTGTAATCCCATCTCCCCTCTATTCCCAAAATTTCTACAAAACTTCAATTCTTTTTATAGCATTTTAATATTGTGCTCTAAAAAGTAACGGTATCATCACTCTCCTTGCCTCTGTGTGGAAAGCTACTGAGAACATCCATATGTTAGTCTTCCTGTGAACTGAAAATAGTTTAAAACGACTTCAACACAGCAATCAATATTCTCTGCCTTGAAGAAGAACACCAAACTTACTAAGGTTACCTGGTCACCTTAAGTATTAATTTCTTCTGTAACTTATTCATAGTCATGCAAAATTGAATTTAGTTTATGCTTTTTACATGATGTCTGCTACTAAGGGTCACTCGTACAGAATCTACATTGAGGAAAATGTCATACAACCTGGGGACAATCCACAATTTAGCATGGAACATGGTGTTCTGCCACTATGCTTGAAATGAGGACATTGCTTTAGGACATGTTTTTAGATCTTTTTTGTCTACTTTTATTATGTATTTCCAATATTTATCATATTATGATAAGATAATGCGAACCATAATTCTCTAGTTATGAACTTTGGGTAGCCAATTATATGATGTATGTGGTCAGTGCTGACAAAATATGTGATTTTTTGGAGGAATATGATTAAGTCAATTGAGCGTGTTATTAAATAATTATTTTCTGCCAACTAAGTTTAATCAAGTCTATATGGATATCTGTAATCAAATATTCTTGTATATCTAAGCTTACTTCATTTTATGGCCTTAGCTTCTTTGTTTACTGCATATGGATTTATGGCCAATATATCATCTTCATAAACTATGAATGTTACCATTTAAAAATTACGTATTTTTGTTCTCATAATGGTCCAGATTTGTGTGTGTTTATAAATATAGGTACATTCCGATAGGTATAAGTAGATAAAGGCCACTTTAATCCTTCACAATTTTCTGGCTAAATCGCATATTACAATGAAAAAATTTCCTTTGATGAGTATCAGAAAATTGGAATTAGGGGTATTACACCCAGAAGCAAAAAGTTAGGAGGAGAATGTCTGAAGGATGAGAACGAGCCCATACTTCCACCCCCGCCCTATATTCTGGCCACAGATGTCAGCCAAAATCAGCAAGAATGCTAGTGAACATTTCCTGGAATTAAAAATATCCAAGGGAATTTGTGAATGGTGGTAGTACCTGTATTTATTTGTTGCTTGGTATAATTCTTCCTTCGAGGCAATTTAAATTCTCCTGGGGAATTAGCAGTTCTTCCTTGGGCACAGAATCTGGGGCCATCAGACACCCAGGTTTGACACAGTCAAAGGGCGGGCATGTGACCAAGTTAGTCCAATTGCAGCTGTGCCGTGACTGAAGTACTAGAGGCTGAAAATGATTGGAGTTTATTGATTCTGGCGGTGGCACCCAGTGCAGATTGTCCCTATAATTTGTATGTCACATAACCTGCCCATTTCTAAGTTTAGTTTGTCAGCTTTCTTATCTGTTTTGTGAGTGTCTAACATCCCCCCTGAACATTTCATTGGAAAGCAGCGTCATGTCAGAGACCGAGTATGGATATATCTGAGACTGAATCCTGCTTCAAAAGATTTTCACTTTGTATTTCTGTCTGTAAAAAGGCAATTGTGGTGTTTCTTATGCCATGGGGTTGTTTTGAGTATCAAATAGAAATGATACGCAAAAAGGCCTGGAAAAGTACCTGCTACACATCAAGTTTTCAACACATTTCAGCTAATGATCTTAGATGAACGCAGTTGGTTTCTATTGCCTATAGATACCATTACGCATCACAATGATATGCTGTTGACACTTGACTTTTAAGTGTACCTCATTGTACATTGCAAGTGTCATCACATCTCTCAGCTATCTCTGATGCCTCCAGAAAAAAACTCTGCTATACCCAACAGCTGCATTCATTTTTTGGATATTGAAGTAAAAGTGTCATATCCGTGGCTGAAGCTGTCCAGAGTGGGGACAGGAGCTGCAAGAAGCAAAATGATTAGAGAACAATAATTCAGAGACAAGATTGACAGATGAGCACAGGCAGCATGGCGCACAAGCAGGAATCCTTAGGGATCTGGAGGAAGGTACAGGACTCCCCACATGGGAAGTAGGATGAATCGGGGAAATTCTACTCCTCAAGTTTTCTATCTCCTTTTCTCTCGGGTCACTTAATATTCTTCAAAAACATAACTTGTGACAGAAACTGTAAGTTGCCTACCAATATTCGTTGTCTTCTTCATGCTCAGTAACATAAACCTAATTTTATTTTTATCTTTTTCAGAGGAAGTTGGCATTAAATGCCTCCTTTCCTCACTCTTAGGTGTGGTCAGTGACTAAATTCTATCTAATGATAGATAAGTGTTGCGTAGGATTTCAGGTGGTTGATTCTTAAAAGGAACAAATTGGGTTTCAAGGAGAGGGAAATAGACTTCACCTTTTGATGGGAAGAGAAAAGGTTTTAAAGCAATTCGAAACCAGAAATATCATGGTTATTTAGGGAAATGTCATTTGATTGAAGCTTTATCAAATATAATGATTTAACTAGTTGCATTATTATTCTTGGATCGACTAACTTGGTACCACATTAATTGATCCCCCAATATAAAACCACCTTATATTCTTGGGTAAATTTCTTTTCAGTACTGGAGAGCCATATTTTAAACTATTGTTTGTGCAACTTTCCTACTTTTCAATTGGGAATTTTATATCTGTAGGTAACTCAGCTGAGAATTTTTTCATTTTTGAAATCTTAGTGGGATAAACTCTGACTCTCTAATTTCATAGCCTGGGGTAGTCCAAAACCCTTACAAAATCTCTGCTAACATCTGAGGGCCTTTCTCATCCTTGATCTTTGCTTCCTTGTGTCTTCTGCCTTCATGCAATTCACCCCAACAAAATACTTAGCTGCCCTGTCAGTTTCACACCAGAATTAGACCTTCCATCCTTCATGTTGATGAACTGCCAGGCATCATGGAAGGGTCATGGGGAGGATGGCGCTGCTGGCAGTGTGAGAGTCCTCAAGGGGCGATGCCTCACAGGAGGCAGCGCCCACCGTCTCACCCTCACTCCAGTCAGTGTTCTTCCTATTGTCACCTCAGCCTCTGGGCCTCTCTTCTGCACAGCTGAGTGGCCTTCATGTTACCCTGTATTATCAGGAACACATTATCCTTCTTTTGAAGATTTAATAGCCAAGAATCATCCTTGTTTCAGTGGCAGCTGGGAATATGCCCTCTACCTTGAGCCTTTTACAAAATGTTTTAGACTATAATGCGTGTGTGTTATCCAGACTGAGCCCAGTCTTCACCAGACAGAACCAACTCAGCCTAATTCACATTAACAATTAAACTTGAAACTTACTAACGCTCGAAAGCCTCCAGTTAGCATGGTCTGAGACATATTTCAAAGTTCTCTTTTTCCATTACAGTATCTTGGGAGGTTTCTAGGGCTCCAATCAAATCTGTCTGGCATGAAGCTCCTGCTTTCTCTCATCCTACTTTGGACCATCGACAGACGTAGAGAGGAGGAACATGGGGAAGATTGTCAACTCCACAGCGACTTGGCTTCTTCACGCCACGGCTGTGGGCCTGGACTGCAGGTGCGAAGGCGCCGCGTCCAGCTCTGACCTGCACAGGTCCTCTGATGATGGCAGCTGTCCTCAGCCCTGCCTGGGCCTCCACCCTCACAGATGGTCCTCTGTCTTCAGGTATGTCAGGGCGTACTCCTGTGTCAAATCAGCACAGAATTCCCCTGTGGAGTGTTGTACTGTTCAGGGAACGAGTCAGATAATTAAAGAGCTTGAAAGAGATTTGTGATTATATGAATTACTTATTAAGTTTTTCCTTAGTAATTAGAAATTTTCTCCTCACAAATCATAATTAAAAAATCAAATAAATGTATCATATAATACTTTTGTTTTCATAGGATTTTCACATCTACAAGGGATGATTCAAAATACAGTCAATGTTTAAATTTTTTTACAAATTTATTACAGTAAAGGACACATTATCATTTATATTCCTCAAAATGCATCCCCTCGCTTTGAACACACTCATCCCATTGTTTTTGCCACTTTGTGAAGCAGCTGTGGAAGTCTTTTGTTAGTGTCTTTACAAGGTATGACCAAAAAAGTACAGTGAATGTAAAAATATGTTGTGATCTCACCCTCCTTATTCACTGGATCTGTCCCTGTGCAATTTCTGGCCCTTCCAGAAAGTCAAAGTGACCATGAAAGTCACATTTTGAATCACTTTGGGACATCAAGGCAGCTATAACTATACAACTAAAGACACGCACATTGTACCAATACATGTTCTTGGTTAAGAAATTAAAAAAATAAAAAATAAAGACACACACAAAAAAGACTCCCAGAAATACTCTAGAAAGTAGCAAGAGTGATGGGACAAGTGTGTTCAAAGTCAAGGAGAATATTCTGAGGAGAATTATTAGCAGTTTTTATTTAAACACACACTGTAATCTTCAATCACACCTTGTTAAATCTTTAGAACATTCAAGTAAGATCTGATACAAATTTTCTTCCTATTTTGTGCATGAGAAAACTTTCTAAGGTTGACACAATGTATGAGGTCTTTTTCAGTATATTAATGATAGATCTGAGACTAAAAATATTTTCTCATCCTTGTGGTCACTACTCTTGGGTTTCTAGAGATTATACTAACTTCCCATGGGTGATGAGGGATGAGGGGCGCTTCCATGCGTATGGTAGTCAAGGTGGTGGGCCAATGTGAAAATATGAATGTGTTTGTGATTCTCTCTCTTTCACACACACACACACACACACACACACACACACGCACACACTCGCACACACATACCCCACATGTTCTGGGATGTTTTTGTAATTGTCGTTACATTTCTCCTTTCCTTTTCATGCCAGAAACATTTTAATTTTCTCACTCCTATTTTAATTGAATTTATTTTTAGAGCAGTTTTAGCTTTTAGCAAAATCGAATAGCAAGTACAGAGATTGTCCATACTCCGTGCTGCACACATGCCTGGCCTCCCCCCAGTTACCCGCCACTGATGGTGGTGTCACCAATAAACCTTCACTGACACACCTTCTTTCACTCACAGTCCACAGTGTATGTTAGGGCTCTCTCATGGTGTTATATGTTCTATAGCTTTGAACAAACATATGACATGTATCCACCATTAGACTGTCATATGTAATAGTTTCACCACAGTAAAAATCCTCCGTCTTCTATCTATTCATCTCTCCTTTCCTTTAAACCTTGGAATCCACTATCTTTTTGGTTTTCCCTTAACTAGAATATTGGAACCATATATTATATAGAATTTTGATATTGGCTTCTTTTATTTAGTAAAATGCACTTAAGGTTTCTCCCTGTCTTTTCATGGCTTGATAGTTCATTTCTTTTTATTACAGAATAATATTTCTTTGTCTGGATGGAATCGACCACAGTTTATTCATCTATTAGCCTACTGAAATTTATCTTTGGTCTTTCTAAGTTTTCGCAATTACGAACAAAGCTGCTATTAACATGCATGTGGTGGCTTTTTGTGTGGGAATAAATTTTCTTTTTTTTTTTTTTTTGAGTAAACACAAGAGGCAGAATTGGTGGATCATAAGGTAACAGTGTTTAATTTTATAAGAAACTGCCAAATTACATTTCAAAGTGGCTGTAGCAAGCACTGATTCTTTGTATTATTTCCCATGCAGTCTGGGTTCTGTTCATAAATTTCTTTCCTACCCCTATGTCTTTGAGAGTTCTTCCTAGTCTACTCTTTAGTAGATCTAGTGTTTCTGTTTTGATGTTTAGATCTTTGATCCACTTCGATTTTAGTATAGTACATGGTGAGAGACATGTATCTAGTTTGAGTTTTCAGCGTGTGGCAAGCCAATTTTTCCAGTGAGGAAAAGAGGCTATCTTTCTTTGTTAAAGAGGCTATCTTTCTTCCAGTGAGGGTGTTTGGCTCCTTTGTCGAAGATGAGGTATTATGCACAGCAAAAGAAATCACCAATAGAGTGGGGAGAAAATCCACAGACTGGGAAAAAATTTTTGCCAGCTGTCCTTCAGACAAAGGTCTGCCATCTAGAATATACAAAGAACTCAAAAACATCAAACCTCCCAAATTTAAAGACCTGATCCAAAACTGGGCATCTGAAATGAATAAACATTTCTCAGACGAAGAAATAAAAATGGCAAATAAATACATAAAAAGTGTTTAACATCATTAGTCATTTGAGAGATGCAAATCAAAACAACGTTAAGATTCCATCTCACTCCAGAAAGAACAGTGATTTTCAAAAAAATCAACCAATAACAAATGCTGGCAGGGCTGTGGGGGAAAAGGAACCCTTCTCCACTGTTGGTGGGAATGTAGATTGGTCCAGCCACTGTGAAAATCAGCATAGAGATTCCTCAAAAAACTACAACTAGAGTTTTAATCCAGCTATTCCTTTACTGGGCATTTTCCCAGGAGAATTAAAATCATCATACCACAGTGATATATGCACAACCATGTTTATAGCAACACAATTTGTAATAGCTAAGTCCTGGAAACAACCAAAATGCCCAACAACTAATGAATGGCTAAAGAAGATGTGGTTTTTCTACACAATGGAGTACTACTCTGCCATAAAAAGGATAGACTACAGACATTTGTAAGT
This sequence comes from Hystrix cristata, assembly GCA_004026905.1. Lineage (NCBI taxonomy): Eukaryota > Metazoa > Chordata > Mammalia > Rodentia > Hystricidae > Hystrix > Hystrix cristata. The sequence continues at coordinate 12,189 of PVJO010030132.1, forward strand.
AAATGGACATAACTTGAGAATATACTCTTAAGTGAAATAAATCAGACACTCATGAGTATACAACAAATTGTTTCTCTGATATGAGAAACCATAAGTGTAAATAAGGACAAAGAGGTGTAATAGATATTATATAAAAAGAAAATAATATTCAAAAGAGAGGAGAACTAGAAAGGGAGAAGGGGAAAAAGAAGGAAGGGGAAAGGGAAAAAATGGAAAAAATATAAATAAACCTGCTTTAAATAGAGGAGGGGGAAGGACAAGGGAGAGGTGGGGAACAGGAGGGAAAACCAAGATACATCATGTACAGGTACAAAATAAACACGATGAATGTGATCATTACGTACACATCGTACATTACATACAGGTACAAAATAAACACGATGAATGTGATCATTACGTACACATCAATACATGTTCTCGGTAAAAAAAAAAAAAAAAGAAAGAAATTGTAACTCAGAGTATGAACCAAGTGTCTTCCTTGTTTTCTTCACAGATAGCAAGGACACGGTCTCTCAATTGCTTATAAAATTTAACTGAGAGGACTGACATTTAAATACAAAGCATCACAAAAGCCAAACAGATTTTTTAAATACTTTCAATATCATCATATATTTGAATTTATGCTTTGGGTTATGATGCCTTTATAAGTGGTGTTATCAGCCATGGGGGAGGAACAATTTTAATGCTATGGATTATAACATGCTTTTTAGGACTCTAGAGAGAAGATATTTAGAATAACGCACCAACACAATAGTTAATATCCTTTAAAGATGCTGATGAATAAGCATGTATTTGGTGATAAAACCTGGAAGAAAATCAAACAGGATGAGTAGTGACAACAACAACAATAAAAGTAATAATAGATTGGCTGTCCAGTTAAGCTAATTTTCATAATCCGCTGATATTTTTGGGAATTCCCAGCTACTTCTTCCCTTTTATTTGTAAGATAATTAGATTTGGTCACCTAAAGCAGAATTCTGTAAGTACTTTTATCACTCTCCTTCTCTTCCTCTACCTGTTGGGAAGAGGAAAAAAACAGCCTATGGCTCTTCCAAAAAGACAAAATGGAAAGTGGTGGTGAGAAGTATACCCGGCAGCTACTGGACAGTTCACAGACGTGGCAGAGAGTCTGTGAAGGCAGGACAGCCTGGGTCGCCAGTCACAGGAACCCCACTGCCTTAGGACAGGGCCATGGATCGAGCTGAGTCTGGTTGCCACTGGCCACTTTTTGCTTACCTTCCCAGGGCCTCATGCCTAGACCCCCATGGCTGGGATTGGGCACAATGACTAACTCCTGACTCCTTTCCAGGAACAGACAATAGTACGTACACATCTGAGGAAGGCTGCAATGCCAAAAGAATTCAGGCAAATGCTGTCAGTCCAGCCCTCATCTTGGCTCCTTATTTCCCTACTTCATGAAGATAAATTTTTTTCATGAGGACTCCAGTTTCCACCCTTGAGCAACAAGTTCTAAGTCACGTGACCTCATTGTGACCAATCTTGAGTAGACTTGTATAAATTTTGTCTATGGATAAAACAAGAGGAGTGCTGGAGTTCAAAACGAAATTCTGTCCATGAAAAGCCCCTAAAACAAGGTATACTAGATGAGCCAAATAGCACAGATGAAAAGAAAGTGCAAACAAAAATTTGGCATAAAAACACCTAAGAGGAAAGGTGAATTTTACCACCTCAGTCAGATCAGTTCTAAACCAAAGATGCTTTAGATTTTCAACACATTCTCTTAATAGAAATACTCTTATTAATAGGAAGCAACATTAGTAGCACTGTAAGTTTCCTCTAAGACAGAATTTCATTAATTTTAATTAAAGATTTTTTCAAATGTTCTTGGACTTTGAAGTTTTTATTGATTATTTCCCATGAATAATTTCTGGATACCATCATGACTGAAGGCACCTTGCCTTTTGGGATTATATTTGGAAAATACAAGAGCAGAGACATGCTCTGGACTAGTGCTCCAGACTACATTGGATCTGCTGCTCAGTAGCTCTAGCTGCAGCAGACCATCTCTGTGTACCAGAAGTCATCCACACAAAGATCCCACAGCTTCATTTCTCTTCTTGGCCTCATTGTTTTGTCTGGAGGCTCACTAGCACGCAGGGACACATGGCCTGAGTATTCAGGGATTTAGTGCTTCTGGGAGCAACATACTGCTTCAGGATACTCTGGATAAAGGCCCAACATCCTGCTTCAGGATGACAGTTGAGACATACTTTACGTGGTTCCTCACAGGCTTAAAACCAGCTCAGTCACACTCCTATTGGGCTTTCCGTCTTCTCTGTCTCAATCTTTTTGGTTACTCCAATGTTGACTCTGAGGATCACTCCCCAAAACATACCCATAACCATTTTCTTACCTGACACTCTCCATTGTGGGCACCCCTATATATATATATCTATATATATCTATATATCTATATCTATATCTATCTATCTATCTATCTATATATATATATATACACACACACACACATATATATAAAAATATATATACATATATAATATATATACATATATAAAATATATATACATATATAAAAATATATATACATATATAATATATATACATATATAAAATATATATACATATATAAAAATATATATACATATATAAAATATATATACACATATATATATAAAATATATATACATATATAAAATATATATACACATATATATAAAAATATACATATACATATATATAAGATATATACACGTATATATAAAATATATATACACGTATATATATAAAATATATATACACACATATAATAATATATATATGCGTATATATAAAATATATATACGTATATAAAAATATATATACGTGTATATATAAAATATATATGCGTATATATAAACTATATATACGCATATATATGGAGAAAGAGGGAGAGGTTGATAGAATTTTCTGAACTTTTACATGGTAAAGGCTTTCTGAGCTGTCTTTTTTTTTTTTTTTTCCAGAGGAATGCTTCACGAATTTGCGTGTCATCCTTGCGCAGGGGCCATGCTAATCTTCTCTGTATCGTTCCAATTTTAGTATATGTGCTGCCGAAGCGAGCACTGAGCTGTCTTTAAGTAAAAATCCAGACTCCAGGGAAAACAATAGCTGCTGGAGATGTCGGGAGTAGTCTCCTGTAAGAAGCGTGGTGTGAGAAATTCTTACAGTGACTGACTTGAGCCAGAACCAATAGTGCAGTTTCAAGGTTTAATTTCAGTTGCTAGAATGGAACTTGCACACAATTCTTTCCCGATTGCCTGCCAAGGAATTTCCTTGAAAGGAACAGAAGCATTGTCAGTATGGATCACTCATGTATTTGTAGTTTCATAGACGACAGCCAAGCTGTTGGACAAAATGATTTAATAGGTGTTTATGTGGTTTAAAGTGCTTGAGTATGGAAGAAGAGAGGTGAGAGTGGGTGAACAGTAGGTGGTAAAATATAAGTTCTATAGAGAAACTGATGTATGTGGTTTAAGCTTTAATGGTGATGTCGTGTACGAGAGTTTTAAAAGACAGAGCTAGAGATTTCTTTGGTTCTCAGGGCTAGTCAAACATGCTGAGAACATTGTTCTTGGTTCTGTGTGTGTCTGGGATATACAAACCCCCATAGCAGCCACACACGTGGTAAAGGACTTGGACTCAGGCTCTACAAAAACACAAA
>PVJO010030133.1:0-15886 GCA_004026905.1 Hystrix cristata
TTCTAAAATGGAGAGGTACAAACAGCAAATAAATATATGGAAAAGTGTTCAATATCACTTGTCATTCAAGAAATGCAAATTAAAATGTCACTGAGATTCCATCTCACTCCAAAAAAATGGCTGTCATTAAGAAATCAACCAACAAAAAATGCTGGTGAAGGCGTGGGGAAGAAGATACCCTTTTCCACTGTTGGTGGGAGTGTAAATTGCTACAATCATTGTAGAAATCAGGATGGAGATTCCTGAGAAAACTAAAACTAGAGGTTCCATTTGACCTATCTATCCCCCTTCTTGGTATCTTGCTGAAAGAGTTAAAACCATCATACCATAGCAATATATGCACATCTATGTTTATAGCAGCACAATTTTTAATAGCTAGTTCTTGGAAATAGCCCAGGTCCCCATCAATGGATAAATAGATAAAGAAAATGTGATTTTTATATACAATGGAGTACTACTCCGCCATAAAGAAGGATAAACTTGAGACATCTTCAGGTAACTGGATGTACCTTGAGACCATAATTTTAAGTGAAATAAATCAGACACATATTTCAAATATCACATTGTTTTGCTTGTGTAAGAAATTAAAAGAGTAAACAAGGACCAAAGTTGATAATAGATATTGGGAAAAAGAAAAAAAATTATTCAAATGGGAAGAGGAAGAAGGAAGGGGGAGGGGGAGGGAGGAAAGGGAAAAAGGGAAAAACAAGAGAATGGAAGAATAAATGGAAAAGCTTTTGTAAATAATGAGAGAAAGGAGTGTTGAAGGGAGGGGAGGGGAATGGGGTTAAAAGAAGAATCAAGATATATTATGAACAGGTACAAATTCTTATGATGAACGCGATCATTATGTATATCAAAAGTGTACCAATAAAAATTATTTAAAAAAACAAATAAGGCTGAATAGTATTTCATATTGTTTGTGAAAATAGTATTTCATATTGTATATATACAATATGTTCTGCATCAACTCATCAGTTAATGGGAATTTATATTGTTTCTATTTCTTATTATGAGTAGTGCAGCAATGAATGTAGGAGCACAGATGTCTTTCTGATATACTGATTTTCTTCCTTTGGAATAGGATTGCTGGGTCATATAGCAGTTCTACTTTTAACTTTTTGAGGAATCTCCATACTCTTTTCTATAATGGCTGCACTAATTTCCATTCCAACCAACAGTATATGACAATTTCTTTTTCTTAACCTCTTTCCAGCACTTATCTTTTAGATTTTACGTGAAAGCCACCCTAATGGTTTGGAGTTGATTCTTATTGTGGCTTTAATTTGTATTTTTCTGATGATTTGTGATTTTGAGTATTTTTATGTTTGTTGGCTATTTAATATGCCTTTGAGATATGTCAATGCAAGTCCTATTCAACTCTACAGACTGCAGTCTTACCAGTGGCAGCAATTGTATGAAACGATTCCTTAAAATAAATCTTTTTCTCTCTATATAGACATAGATATATAAATGCATGTCAATCATTTGATCTATTTAGATAGTGATGTCTACATTTATATCTAACTCTTTGTGTGGGTGGGCATTTATTTTTCTAGAGGATCCTGAAAAATTGATGCTGCTTCCCTATTGTCTTCATGGTATCTCCTCTAGAAGAGGTGTATAATAAACATTTACGGAATCATACCATTCATTTTTTAAGGAATAAAAAGAAGAATAAAATTATTTTCTCACTCCTGTAAGGTTACTTTATTTCTGCATAAAATTATTTTAAGTGAGAGCTCACATCCTTCATTTTCTTATATGAAATCCAATATGAAAAGGGAATATTTCAAGGTAACTTTACTTGATTTCCTTTTGTACAAAGTATATGACAAAAGTCAGACAACTATTCACAATAGCCAGGGAAAATAAAGAACCTAAGTGTTCATCAATTGATAAATAGATAAAGAAAATGTCTTATGTATGTACAACAGATGTTATGGTTTATATCTAGATGTCCTCTCAAAGCTTCATGCACTCATAGGTGGGGCTTTTGGGAGGTGATTGGATAATGGGGATGTGATACTCATCAGTCAATTAGTCCACTGATGAGTTTATAGCTAAATGTGATGTTAGAAGGAGAAGCCTTATTGGAGGAGGTGGGTCACTGGGGCCCTGGCCTAGAAGGAGCTATCTCCCTTCCTCATCTCTTGACTTCTCTCTCCTTCCTGCCACCATGCCATGAGCAAGCCTTCTCTGCCATGCCCCTGTGCTATGTCTCACCATCTTTGAGAGAGACTGCACCTCTCTAAACTGTGAGCCAAAATAAGCCACTCCTCCTCAGAGTGGTGGATGTCAAGTACTGTGTCTCAGCAATGAGAAAGTACCTAAGACAAAAAAATATTATTGGTCCATAAAGAGAAATTAAATCCTTTGGCAGCAAAATCCATGGACCTGCAGTTACTACTTCTGGAGATAAGTGGCTTTTATGAGATGTGTGTGTCTGCATATACATATGTGTGTGTGTGTGTGTGTGTGTGTGTGTGTGTGTGTTTTCTTCAGGTGGATTAAAGGAGAATACTTGAGTGGCCTGAAGTCTGTCTCTGCATGCCACAGTAGCATAGGCTCACGACTGGTAGCTGTGGTTCAGCTTTATATAGAAAAAATATCTATTTTGCCTTCATAGTAGTCTTTTACTGATGACATAATTGCTGGTGACTTTTGGAGAAAATAAATGTTTTCCTGTGAAAAAAGTTTAGGTTAGCTTTGTATAAACTAGGATATAGTTATAAAACACAATAGCATCTGGCCTGCCATTAACTATTCCTTGTTATATTAACTCCATTAAAAACGAATGATAGGACATTTCCTATTATACTAAGTGAGCTATGGTAATAAGAATGCTAACTCTTTATTAACAAAGGAATACTGAACTGCTGCCTTACCAGAAAATATGGTAGACTATTTGATAATATAATACAGTGATCCAAGGAAGATGACCTAAATTCAGATTGGAAGCATGATTTATTTTCAACTTGAACAACAGAGAATTAAAATTTAAAAAATTAAATTGAATGTTGAATCTATCTAATTGCATTTACCGTGGATGTTGATAGCATAAATTAGAGTACATCACTGATAATAACCACTGTCACTCACTGGATCGTTTTAGGTCAATGTTCCCAAAGCTGGATAAACAACAAATTTAACCAGAATGCTTGTTTAATGCACAGAGTCCTAGCCTGAATCTGAATCTCTTGGGGGATGTTCTTGGTGTATGTATTTTAAACAAGTCTTTCCTGGTAATACTTAAACTCAGTCAATTAAAAAATACAGTTTCAGGATATGAAAATATAAAATTTGATAAGCCAGAAGAGCATTATTGGTCAATGCATAACTCGTTTATGGTGTTTTGTGGAGCTTAGAGGTGGTTCTGTATAGATTACCTTCCCAATTTTTATTCCTGAAATTCAACCATTTGATACTGATAGTTCCCTTTCTCTATGCTTTTTCTGTATGCTAAATATCCTTGAATTACTTCTATTTTCAGGTGTTAAAAAATGTTACCACATGACAGCAAGAACAAGGCATAATGAAAGCATTAGGCTTAAATGGTGGATAAGAACAGTGTGGACTCAGATTTACAAAAGTTAAATATGTGACGTTGAAGTCGTATTTTGCCTATTCCCAAAATTTCAAAGTGAGTCAGCCCCAGAGAAGATAGAGCTCAGAAAAACATCATATATTGTAGCAGTGAGTTAATCTTCAAACTGAAATATTGGTCCTCACTTTTATCTTTCATTTAATAAGAGTCTAAAGTGAGAAAATATATTGAAGAATCAGAAAAAAAATTGAACATATTAGACGTTTATGTAGTGGAATAATTCAGAAACCTAGAATTTAGTGTGTAATTTTCTCTTATTCTCTTTCTCTCTCTCCACCACACACATACACATACACACGTATACTCAAAATTCAAAACACACATTCACATATTTAAGTAACTTCCTTTGAAAGAATTGAAAAATGGTTTCCAACACTCTGAAAACCATTTTCATAGAGGGAAGTTCTTATACAAAGCAAAATCTCTTTCTATGGGGATATTTGCTCAAATCTTTAGACTATAAATAATAGCTAAGAACTTAAGGTAACTAATGTAGGTTTTTAATTAATTTTTGAAAACTACCTGCCTAAAATATATTCCAGTTTTAGTTTTTGGCATCTTCTAGCCTGTTCCATTGGTCCTCAGGTCTGTCTTCGGGCCAATACCATGCTGTTTTGATCACAAAAGCTTTATAATATAATTTCAAGTTGGGTACTGTGATGTCCCCTGCCTTATTCCTGTTACCCAGAATTATTTTTGCTATTCTTGGTCTCTTCTGATTCCGGATAAATGTCATGATTGCCTTTTCTAATTCTGCGAGGTATGTTATTGGTCTTTTGATTGGAATTGCATTAAATCTATATAGTAATTTGGGAAGCATGGCCATTTTCACTATGTTGGTTCTTCCTACCCAGGAACATGGGATATCTTTCCATTGTCTGAAATCCCTTTCAATTTCCTTTTTTTGGAGTACTGTAGTTTTCAATTAAAAGATCTTTTACTTGTTTTGGTAGATAGATTCCTAGGTATTTCATTTTTGGGGATGTGATTGTGAAAGGAAAATCTTCTGTTATTTCTTTCTCAGTGAGTTTGTTATTTTTATATAGGAATGCTATTGACTTTTAGGTGTTGACTTTGTATCCAGCTATGCAACTGAATTTAGTTATTAAATCTAGAAGTTTTTTGGTGGAGTTCCTGGGGTCTTCTATGTAGAGTATCATGTCATCTGCAAATAATGATAGTTTAACTTCTTCCTTTCCTATCTTTATTCCTTTTATTTCTTTCTCTTGCCTGATTGCTCTGGATAATGTTTCTAGAACTATATTGAATAATAGTGGTGATAGTGGACCACATGACAAAAACTAAAACTAGATACATGTCTCTCACCATGTACTAAGCTAAAATCAAAGTGGATCAAAGATCTAAACATTAAAAAAGAAACACTAAATCTCCTGGAGAACAAAATAGGAAGAACTCTCAAAGACATAGGGGTCGGCAAAAAAATTTATGAACAAAACCCAGACTACACAGGAAACAATACAAAGAATCAGTGCTTGGGACCACATCCTATTAAGAGGCTTTTGCACAGCAAAAGAAATTACTAATAGAGTGGGGCAAAAAAACACAGACTGGGAAATAATTTTTGCCAGCTGTCCCTCAGAAAAAGGTCTAACATCTAAAATATACAAAGAACTCAAAAAAAATCAAACTCCCCAAATTTAAAGACCCTATCCAAAAATGGGCATCTGAAATGAATAAACATTTCTCAGATGAAGAAATAAAAACAGCAAATAAATATATGAAAATATGTTCAACGTCATCAGTCATTTGAGAGATGCAGACCAAAACAACACTAAGATACCATCTCACTCCAGAAAGAATAGCTATTATCAAGAAATCAACCAATAACAACTGGCAGGGCTACAGGGGAAAAGGAGCCCTCCTCCACTGTTGGTGGGAACGTAGGCTGGTCCAACCACTGTGGAAATCAGTGTGGAGATTCCTCAGAAAAGTACAACTAGAGGTTCCATTTGACCCAGCTATTCCTCTGCTGGGTATCTTCCCAGAAGTATTAAAATCATCATACCACAGTGATATACGCACAACCATGTTCATAGCAACACAATTTGTAATAGCTAAGTCTTGGAAACAACCTAAATGACCAACAACTAATGAATGGCTAAAGAAGATGTGGTTTTTCTACACAATGGAGTACTGCTCTGTCATAAAAAAGGACATACTAGAAACATTTGTAGGTAAATGGATGCACCTTGAGAACATACTCTTAAGTGAAATAAATCAGACACTCACTTGTCAGTACCCATCAAATTGTTTCTCTGATATGAGAAACCATAAGTGTAAATAAGGACAAAGGGGTATAATAGATATTATGTATGAAAAAAGAGATAGTACAAAAGAGGAGAACTAGATAGGGAAAAGAGGGATAAAGAAGGAAGGTTAAAAGAAAAGTAAAATGAAAGGTAAAAAATGTAAAAATGTAAATAAACTTGTTGCAAATAGAAAAGGGTGGGTAAATGGAAGGGAGGGGAGGGGAAAAGGGGGGCAAACCAAGATACATCATGTACAGGTACAAAATAACCATGTTGATTATGATCATTATGCATACAATGTACCAATACATGTTCTTGGTAAAAATAAAAATTTTAAAAAATATTAAAATAAAATAATAAAATATATTCCAGTGCTGGCCTTCTTCCTTCACTATCTTACTGAAAACACAGTTTAGTGGTTAAGAAAATAAGCTTTGGCATTAAATTACACCAGCTTTTTTAGTATTAACTATTACTTGAAAGTTAAAGTGAGTCAGTAAGTTCAGTTTCCATATTCGGAAAATGGGGCTAACAATATGGTATTGGAAAAAACCGTTGGGATTATTGTAAAGATAAAACAAAGTTTTATACATAAGGAAAATATCTTTTATTATGATTATTGAGGCAAGGTTTCTAGGAGACTGCCATCTTTGAACAAAGGGCCAGTGGTCTGACATAAAGTCCGTTATCATCAACTCCAAAGGAGAAGAATTCTGTTTCTGAAAAGGCAGTGGAGAGGAAGAAATTAAACCTGCTGTAGAGATGGTTCAGTGTCTGTGCTTGGAGAGAGAAGCACTTGGAGTAGACTTACTGGTCACAGTTCCTCATCACAGACTTGGTATGAAATCTCCAGATTTTAACCCTGAACAACTTACAGGATTAACAGACAATAAGACAGTGTGGTGTGAAAAACAATCACACCACCATGATAGGACTAAAAAGAACAGAGAGTCACTTCAGTAGAATGATAGTTTAATATCTGAGATGGCAGCTCTGGACGAATGAGGATAAACTAGCCTCAGTGTCTGATATCAAAAAGATCTGAATAAGCTAAAAAGCAAAACTATTTATTACACAGTGGCATTGTAAAGGGGAGTATAGTTCTAATCTAAGAAGGTAGAAATATTAGCAGTTCCATGGTAGGAATTTTTTAGCATGGTCCATTTTCATAGTAGTCATTTTTAGCCCATTCTAAATTATAGGTGTTAAAAGAATGCATGAATTCATTAAAATATTTTTAACTCAGCTCATTATTACACCCAACTTGACATCTCAGACAGTTGCTAATTTTTAACCAATTTAACAAAATGTCCTTTGTTAAGAATTAAGTAGCAATGTTTCAAACTTATAAAAGCTGAAATAAAGAAAAGTCTTCCAAAAAGAGATATATGTTTTGAGGGTATATTGAGATAAGGCCATAAAGAATCAGAAAAACACTGGATATGGTTTACCTTAACCCCTCATAGGACATGTGAGGAAACAAAATCATTCTCTGAGACCCAGCTTGGATGACTAAAGATAGCAAATAAACCATGAACCTATCACATACTACTTAATATATTCAAAGATTTGTGCTATAGACTGAAAAATAAGAAACTGATTAAGACATGCTCTCTGTCCTTGAAAAGCTGATGATATTGCTCAGGGACTAAGCATGTGCTTAGGTAGAAATGGTATGCGGTAATACATTATGCATGGTATACAGTGCTACTGAAATTAAGTTGGAAAGATCTCTTTAGAAAGACTGTTATTGAGGGAAGCTTCTTGGGTAAGGCAACATTACATTCTTTTTGTCCCTACTGTGATTGCATATTAGTAATTAATAATGATTTTGCAACTATAAAAATGCATGGTTCAATTTGGTTCAAATTATTCATAGGGACTAAGGCAATAATTTCTTAAAATGAGCTTTGATGTATACATAGTTATGCTTATACATATGTATGCTCATGCATTCATTCAACCACTATTTATTGAATGCTGACCAGGGGCCAGGAACTATGGATACAATAATGAAGACACAGGTCAGGAAGATGGCAGAATAGAATTCTCCAGTGCTCATTCCTCTGTGGAAACATAAGTGAATAACTACCAATGCCCAGAAATACCTTCTCAGAAACAAAAGAAATGAGGTGAAAGATTATAGCAACTGGGAATAGCATAGAAATAAGGTAGCCCATTGAAAAGCGTCGGAGGAATAGTTTTACATTACACAAATAACCCCTCCTCCAAATCCAGGCAAAACAACATGGGAAAAGATATCCTTCCTATGAAGAAATGAGAGAGAATTAAACACTGGATTTGCTTCAGATAAAAAAGTCAGGCCTAACTCAATAAAACTCAGAACTGGAGGGCTCAAGCTCCAGGATCCAGGCTTTTCCTAGTGCTACTCTGGTCTCAGGTCCCAGATCATCCCCAGCACTGAGCTGGCCCCCATGACTACGGGATGGTGCTGTGCCACTCAGTCTTACAGGCTCTAGGCTAATACTTGGGGACTAAGCCTCCAAGCATGTCATGCTACCAGGCAGGCTCCTCAGCCCAGGATTCAGGTCTGCCTGATAGACTAGGTCTCCAAGCTAGCCTGAGCTTCAGGTTGACCCTAGCACAGGCAACTAATGGGTTTCAGCACCAGGCCAGCAGCCACAGATCAAACTCCATGCTCAGCTCAGGGTCAGGCTACTCTCATCAGATGGAGGCTTTAGAATGGTCTCAATGGCAACCTGGCCCCTACGGCCCTAGGCTTCATGTTCTAGGCCTTCTCTTGCAGACTCAGGGCTCAGGCCTATCCCAGAAGACTCCAGCAAAGGACCAGCTCCCATATATCTAGTTCTCAGCTCAGCCAATAAAGCCCCATTGTCCAAGCCACACCTCAACCTAACCTCTAGGCCAGCACCTGCATACTAGCCTTTAAGGCAGCATCAGTGAACACAGACTCTGGGCCAGCACCCATGATCTGAGTCTCCAGACCATTCTTTCATGGACTCAGATTTCATGCTAGCTACAACATCAGGCCAGCTCCAACTTCAAGACCAGTCCCAGTGGAATGAGGCTTCAAAGGACCCAATGTCCAGGTCTATAGTAGCAAATTTGGGAGCCAAGGTCACTTCAGCAGAACCCAATGCCAGCTGGACCATGTAGACTTAGGCTCCAAAACAACCCCTGCAGATTGAAGATCAAGGCCAGCTCCAACAGATGCAAGACCCAAGCTCACACTGAAGACTCAAACTCCAGTCTCACCCTACAGCTAGATTAGCGCAAGTTAACTCAAACTCAGGAACTGTCCCTGGTGGATCCAGATGCCAAGTACGTCCAAACACAAGGCCAACACCTGGACATTATGGCACCAGAGCCATCACGATACCTGGCCAGCCCTTCTAAAGCCAAATGGGCTCAAAGTCCACCCAGTGGTGAGCCAGCCACTGTGAACCCCACCTTCAAACTAGCCCACTCAGATACAGGATTCAGGCCCACATAGACAACAAAAATGAAAATAAACTGGAATTACAACAAACTAAAAACTTCTGCATAAAAAACAATCAACAAAGCAATGAGACAATCTACCTTGTGGGGAAATTTTTACAAACCAAACATCTGATATGAGGTTAATATTCGAAATACATAAGGATCTAGCAGGGCACAGTGACATACATCTATAATCCCAGCCCTTGGAAGGCTGAGGTTGGAGGATCATCAGAAGTTCGAGGCCAGCCTGGGCTACATAGTGAATTGAATTCAAGGCCAGCCTGAACTACATAGCAAGACCCTGTCTCAAAACACCAACATATTTTTTCTATAGATAGAAAATAAGTTGATTAAAAATAGTCAAAGGATTTCAAGAGACACACCCCAAAATAAGAAAAATAGCCACAATAGCCACGAGATACATTAGAAAATACTCAACATCCCAAATGATCAGGGAAATACAAATTAAAACCACAATGACTCACCACCTAGCATTTTGTAGAATAGATATAAAAATGATGAAAATTAAGCATTGGTATGAAAAAGGAACCCTTGCACAGTGTTGATGGGAATGTAAATTAGTAGAGGCATAATAAAAATACTATGGAGTTTACTGAAAAAAAAAAAGACAACACTACTATAGGATCCAGCAATCCCACCACTGAGTGTATAGGCAAAGGAAACAAAATCAGTAAGTTGAAGAGGTATCTGCACTTCCACGTTCATTGCTGCACTTTTCACAACAGTCTAGATATGAAATCAACCTAAGTGTCTATCAATGAATGGATAAAGAAAATTTGCCAAATAACAGCTAGTGGAATATTACACAACCTTAAAAAGAAAGAAACCTTGCTATTTACAACAACATAGATGAACCTAGAGGTGACCGTAAGTGAAATAAACCAGACACACAAAGATAAATACTACATGATAGCACTTGTCTGGGGAATCTAAAACACTGGAGCTTTTAAAAGCAAAGAGTTAAATATTTACCAGGGAAAATGATGATCAAAGGATAGAAAATTTCAATTACACGGCAGGAGTAAATTAAAGAGATCTATTTCACGACATTGTTACAACAGTTAATAATAATGTATTATGTTCCGTAAAACTGCTGAGTTAAGTGTTCTCACCAGAAGAAAATGAATATGTGATGCAATAATGTATATTTTAATTAGCTCGTTAGCCATTCTACAATGTAAATGTATTTCCAAACATGATGTTGAAAAAGAGAGAAATTCAATTTTTATCAACTATTAAATAAAATATGTAGTTACACTAAAAAAATTATATTTATATTTTAAATTAGCGTTTTCAATGAAATTTAGCTTAAGAAATTCATTAAATAAAATTAGATTCCTAAAATCTGTATATACATGATCCCAATTTTCTTTTATATAGATACAAAGATAAAAGGACTAGAAGAATAGAAACTAAAGCAAGGTTATCAGTAGTTTTCTCTGAGTTGTAAGATTGTGAGCGATGCTTCTGCATACTTTTCTTCTCAAGGTTTCATCAGAAAAGGGTTACTAACTTACTAACTTTTTTATTAAACATAAAACCTTTTGACTTCATAGGCAGACTGATTAGGTATTTATCTTCTTTACCTACAAACACTGCATTAAAATGACAAAAAATGAAAAATAATGCATAAATACATGTCAAAAACAAAATCAGATCAAATTGAAAAACGGTAGATGTATATTTTGAATACAAATGCATACCAAACAAAACAGAAGACTTCAAAACAAGAGATAAGCCCCATTCACAGCAGTTATAGTGCAGCATGGAACACATATAGGAGGAAGTATTTGGGCCATTTTTGTGATTGGCATTTTGTGATACATTATCATCCATTTTAGGGTAAGTACAGCTAGATAAGCAGATTTGACTATAGTTGAATGATTTCATCTCATTACATTATGCTAATAAAGATGTAAAACTAATATTTTATGATTTATTTATAATTAGAGCATTTCAAAGAAATAGAGATGACTTAGATTTTAGTTACATGATTATAGGCAGTTGGTCTTGAGGTATGTTGAAGTTGTGGGCGCTATTTGTATTCCTTTTTAGCATAAAACATTTAACAGAATATGAAAAGATTGCATAAGCAAATGAGTACGATCAACACGTTCCTGGACGCAGACAGGATAATAGTGCACTTTGCCCTCAGTAAACAAAGGGGACTTTTTCCAGGACTCTTCAGATACCCAAATCTGCAGGTGCTCAAGTCCCTTATATAAAATGATAGTGTTTGCATATAATCTACACATATCCTCCACATACTTGAAATAACATAAGTTGTTGAACACAACATAAACACTAGGCAAATAATTCTTATGCTGTATTGCTGAGAGAATAATGACTAGGAAAAAGTCTATGTTCAGTATGAACAAAATTTTTAAAAAATATTTTCAACAAGATTGGTCCAATCAGCAGATGTGAAATCCACAGAAATGGAGGGACAGCTATAAATACTACGACGTTATATTAAACAAGCCACAGCTGGAGAAAGGATACTGCGCCTTATCTTCACATTGGAATCACCTGGTAATCTGAGTAATTATTAATGTCCAATCCTACATCAAGAGATTCAAATTTAGTTGGTACGGGATGAAGCTCAAGCAGCCAGATTTTTAAAATATTTAGATATTTTATATATTCAGGTAATGATGAAAACCATTGTTCTAGACATTTCTATTTCTACTTGTCTCTGTTACCCAGAATTCTGGACAGCCAGACTTTTCTCTCTCATATACAACTCCAAGGCTCATTCTCTAATGTAATTGTACAACCCCGGAGCAAATTCTCTTGGATTCCAGTGGTTAGAGAGAGAGAGAGAGAGAGAGAGAGAGAGAGAGAGAGAGAGAGAACCAGAACAATAAAGAAAGCCAGCATGAGAGAGCCAGAGAGAAAGAGAGCAAGAGAGATTCTAAAAGCAGTGGCAGTTCTGAACTCTGACTTATACTTCAAAATCATATGGTAAACATTAAAAGAAAACTTATAACAGCTCTTGGAAAGAGTACTAGTGAAATCTGAATCCAAAGTTAAACAAATGTGGGAATTCTGAGTTTAAAACACAATGTTGTAAACGTTGAAAAAGTAAAAATTTTAATATGGGCAGATTGAGAAAGAAGTATGAGTGGGTTAATTTCCCTAGCTTCAATAGAAAAGAGTTTATACACTTTAGAACTATAAGGTAGAGTTAAGAAACAATACATTGGCCTGATTGACTTCTTAGTTATTTTTACAATCTTTTAGAAATATAATACTTTGTGTTAAAGAATAATTTATCTGAAACTCAGCATTTATTTGTCTTATGGTTTGTGTCTGATGTACCCTGCAAAGCCTCAGAAGTGGTTGGATCTAGAGTGTGTGATGCTGGGTTTAAAACTGTCATGCCAGGATTAAGCATGTGATGCTGGGATCAAGGGTGTGTGATCACTAAATTAGTCCACTGATTCGTTCAGCATAATTCTGGGTGTAAATAATGGGAAGGCCCACCTTAGGCATGAGTGCTACCCTCCCTAAGGGAGTATAGCCTGGATAGAACATAAGGGACACAAAAGAGGGCTGCTGTTGTTGCTTGCTGCTTCACTACTTTGCTTCTTACTGCCTTGCTGCCTTCTGCCTGACATGAACTGTTTCTCCTCTGCCATGCCATTCCACTTTGGAGCCAGCCAACTATGGATTGGAATCTCTACAAACAGTGAACTGAAATAAGCCTTTCCACCTTTAGCTGTGAGTGTTCAGTAATTTGTCTTAGCAAAGAGAAAAGTAACTAAAACTGAATTGGTTTTTCTTAAATTCAAGTTATAAGCTTAGAAGTTTGGTTGACATGGTTTCACTTTTCAGTAGACACATCAATATGAACAGTGCCCAGATGCTACTGATATATCAGATATACATTTGATAACCTGGGAGAGTAGAAGGATGATGGCCCTTGAGGGAGCCTGGGGAAATAAGCTTAATTAATGGCTTTTTGCTGCAGAAGGCAGACCCAGTGGCTAAGGAACAAGTGGCTTTGGAAACTTTGAGCAAAATGTTAGACTTCCAACTTTCAGGGTGGTCAGGGCCAGGAAGAAGTGTTCTGGCAAAAAAAATACTGGAAAGCAGATGATGGAGTTGGCGCCAAAGATGGTGAATGTTTTGGGACACAAAGGCAACCACAAAAGTCACTGTCATGTGGGGATAATGAAGGCTATTCTCTGGAAAATCCACCTGCATCACATGGCTCCTGCTTTAGCAGACAAATCTGTAGCCTTGCATGGAAGTGGAAGAAGAGGGAGATCCTCAATGGGGACCTAAACAAGCAACCCAGGTCTCAATACCTGAAGCAGTTGACTGAAGAAATTAACCATGTACAGGGTGAGGGAAAACAGTGTCAAAGAATTAAGACTGTCTCTGGAATTTTGAGGGCTAGTCTTTGAGGCAATATATCGACCTGGACAAGCTACATGTGTAAACATGACCATCCCAATCTGGGTTGCAATGGGGACCCCAAGCCATAAGAAGGAAAGGAAAATGGTCTCTGTACCCAGGAAATGTGCTATTGTCATATCTATTTTGAATTTATTTTTCCTATCTTAACTCCTTGTGGTCATATTTTCTCGCTTTCTTCATATATATATAAATGTGTGTATATATATATATATTTATAAATACCTAGTACATTTTAGATCTTGCTAACATAAAAGCTGACAAAAAGTCTCTGTCTTCATTTCCAACCTAAATTATGTTATGATAATTGACATAGTACTATTAAATCATCACAAGAAACCAGCTTTGTGTCTCATCTTGTGTTAATGGTAATTTCTAATGTTAAAAATGTTTCTTACCCTTATGACTATTTAAAGGAATCTGATTTAAATATAGGTACTGATAGCTACAATGACACTTTATTCCTGCTACTATCTCTTAAAATACAAGTACCAACCCAGATCAGTTCCCCTCCTCATCCTCACTTCAAAAATTCCAAGTGCCTCACAAGTGAGTTCATCTGAATTTTTGTAATTTCTTTAATGCAACTGATACTATGGCTTTTTATTTTACATATTTTGCTATTTTAACCTATATTTTTTGCTATTATTTACCATAAAGTGTGTATCTCAGCATAATTATACTACTAAATCAGTGTCACTTTATACTTTGGCTTAGGGACATGTAATAAGTCAGAGAGCATATTGTAACTACTTCTAAGCTGTTATAGAATGCGAAAATAAGAAATTTAGTTATCCTTACTCCTGTCATATTTGCAGTCATTGTTTAGAACTGGGTTTGCAAGGCTTCCTTTTGGAGGTCTTTTTGTTTTTTCCCTGGTTCACTGTCTATGATTCACAGATGATACAGCAGGTAAATCGTGCTACCAGGTTATGCTCACGTAATCAAACATGGAGTTTCCAACTGGAACGGAAAACAGAGTATCAAATGTATAATACTTTCTCCTGTAAGTGAGTTTTGTGAAACGAACAGTCTTTTTATCATACAGTCTTCTTTAATTTTTTTTTAAAATTTAGAGACAGATTTATAGAAAGAGAGCCTAAGGCAAAATCAGCTTCCTTATACAACCCAAGATTTTAGCCCAGTTTCATATAGCCACATTGTCTCATGGTGGTTTAAACAACAGGTATTTATTTCTCACAGTTCTTGAGGCTGGGAAATCTAAAATCAAGAAGGAGGAGAAGAAAATTCTTTTTGTTCTCTTTTCCTAAAGGCACTGATCCCTTTGTGAGGGGTTCACCCTCATGAACTCATCTAAACCTGATTGACTTTCAAAGTCCAGCTACTACCTCACTGGAAGGTGTAATAGTTAATTGTGATGTCAGCTTGAATAGATTAAGAAACACCTAGTGGAATTAGTGGAACATAGTTCTGCATGTGTCTGGATGACTGACTTGTTTGCTACAAACACAGTAGGGAAGACCATGCTAGATGTGGATGGCACTACCAACAGACACGTAGCCTAGATGAAATAAAATTGGAATAAAGAAGGAAGTCTTCCTTTCTGTTTCTTTGGAGGACCTCAGGTCTTCGATGTCATCTTTGAACATTCATCTCCAATTCCTTCAGGTTTCTAGTGCAGACTCTTCAGCCTTCCAACACAGACCCATTGGCTTTCCAATATGGACTTGGACCAGTCTGCAGTGAGCTCCAGGCTTTCAACTTTTGACTGGATCTTCCAACTTTCCAGTGTACAAATGGATCTTTTGCATTCTTCCACACTGGATTCTGCAGGCAGCCCCTGTAATCCTTTTAAATCCTTTATATACCATATATATATATATATATATATATATATATATATATATATATGTGTATAACTGTATCATATACATGGCATATATATATAGTTCCTTTAGTGAACCCTAATTGATACAGGATTCAAGGCTTCAAAATATAGATTTGGAAGGACGTGATTCTGTCCATAGCATTCACCAAGACTTTCACTACAATTCTTTAGATTCAAGTGCTGCTCTAACCCCAAGATCAGTAGCTTTTCTTACAAATATTCTTACCCTGCCCACTCTAGATCAACTCTTGATGT